>PVJA010001582.1:6883-123481 GCA_004027025.1 Myocastor coypus
TCTCTCTCTCTCTCTCTCTCTCTCTCTCTCTCTCTCTCATCATCCTATATAAGTATATAAGTAAGGCTAGTTTTCAATTCACTATGTCACTATGTAGCCCATCCCGGCCTTCAACTTGCAGTGATCCAACTGCCTCTGCCAACCAAGTGCTAAGATTTCAATCATATTACAGTACCTTCATTCCCATTTTTTTAAATTTAATTTTATTTATTTACTTTTTTCTTGTTTTAGAACCTTTGTTTGTTTATTCACTCATTTTTATGGCTGGCTCAGCCCACCCCAAGGGCAGGGCTGGCGCAGCATGTGGTGCCAGAGATTGAACCGTGGTCCCTGAAGCCGCCCAAGCTTTCCCAAGCAGGTATTTTAGACCACTGAGCCATCCCATTGGGCTCCTTCATTCTCATTTTGAAACAATTAATTCAATAAATTATAAGTAATCTGTTCACCTGCCCTCTAGTTGGTATATGGTCACTGAGCTGACAACCACATGACTGCCCTGACGGGTGCTATGAGACTGTGGCCACTTCAGTCCTGCCTGGCACAGCTGAAGACATTGCACTAAAGAGCTTGGAGTTCTCTCATCTTAGGCCTCGGATCTCTTCTATCATGTTCATTCTTGGCTAATGAAATCATTGTAGTTTAGATTTAGTTGTCCCCAAAGCTTTTATTTATTTATTTATTTTTATTTTTATTTATTTATTTTTTTTGTGTGTGGGACCAGGGATTGCACTCAGGCCCTTGTGCTTGCCAGGCAAGTGCTTATTCTACTGACCTATCTCCCAGCCAAGTTGTCCCCAAAGCTTATGTGCTCAGGGTGGGGCTTTAGGGAGTGGCTGAGCATGAGAGTGTGATGGTCGTCAGTGGGTGAGCCCACAGTTGAGTTTGCTGTTAGGAGATGGGCTATGTTGCAAGTGGTGGGTCACTCAAGGTGGGATCCAGAAGGCCCTCTCCCTCTCCCTCTCCCTCTCCCTCTCCCTCTCCTCTTCATTCTGGGGTTCCCACTGCCTCCTCCTCTGCCTGCCCCTCTGCCAGGTCTCCCAGCCATGGATCCAGCTGACTATGAACTGAACCCTTTGCAAACTAAGAGCCTTAAGTGGTGGGTGCTGGATGTTGCATTTCAGCCACTAGGAATGTGACTGAGACAGAAGTTACTCCCTAATCTGTGCACAAGTTGGAGCCCTAGAGTTGCTTTCCTGGGCCCTTGTCTATCACTTCCTTTCCTGCTCTTATAATTACAGCAAAGGGACAGTTTTTCCTCCTAAGGCCACAGCATGGTCAGAGCTCTGGATCTCACCCTTACCTATACAGATGCTGACTGAAAAACACAGTGAATATTTAAATGTATAATGTAGAAGACAGTGTATGTTTACAGAGCATGATAAAAGACACAGGGTTTCCAAATGCCATTGGTGACAAGGTAGCCTCATAAAAAAAAAATGTTGTAAAGTGTCCTCATCCCACTTTGCACTGAGTCTGCTGATGTGCAATGCCTGGCTCCTTCCCAAAAGTCAAATGACCATGAAAGGTCAGTGTTTTGAGGTAGCTTTGGCAGTGCCACTAAAGCTACTCGTGAAAGAGAACTTCCAAAATTGCTTCTGCATGTATCAAGAATGATGAGATCAGTGTTTTTGAAGCAAGAGGCAGTACTGGTGGGGAGTTAATGGCAATGTGTCTTTTACTGTAATTATATTTTTAAATTGTACATATATAGTACTTTTACACTTCATATTCTTAGGAGATTGATACATTACTTATTGTCACTCTGGTCTGGCCTTCAGCCCCTCGCTCTTGACTAGATTCTTTCTATAACTCTTCACCAAATGAACAAACCTCCCTTGACTCATGCACCAGCCCGCTTCCTTCCACCTTCACAGCCAGGGCCATCAGAGGTGTCCCTCTCCTCTGTTTTTATCCTATGCATTTCTGTCTCTTCCTTCTAGGTCCTTGCTCCGGGATGCTATAAGCATCTTACCACACAGTGGCAAGGTCATGGAAATCTGAGTTTCGCCAGCTTCCACCAGGCGCGTGCAGCAGGGCGGTGTGTTCTCCTCTTAGCTCCTACAAGCCCACGCCCCATATGGGTTCGCTGTTGTTTGCTTGTTTGGCTCCCTGGTCGCCTTTGCCAGCTCCAAATCCTCCAGCAGATATTAAGTGTTGGCCTTCTGCTCTCCTCCCTAGACCCAGCCTGTGCTGTCAGTTGACCATGCTATAGGCAAATGTTTCCTCTGAGCCCCAGATTGACCTCTTCAACGGCCTGCTCATCCTATCACTTGCATTGTTCATGGTTCCCTCCATAAACTTCACTCATGCATGCACGATCTTTCTGCACACTGGGCACCGCCTGTGTCTCCAGCTTGGAGGACAGCACTCGGCCACCCGGCGGCCCCTGGCCCGGGCATCACCTTGCTCACCTGACTCTCTTCCACTTCTCCATCCCATCAGTGATGCTAGTGAAGTCTTGGACTTTCTGGCTTTTTCCTCCTAGAACTGCAGGGACCCTGGTCTCTCACCACAGATGCTGCCTGCTTCTTCCCTGGTGTTCCCTTGGCACCCAGCACAGTACCAGCATCCTGCAAGGTCCCTGTGTATTTCAGAGAACAGATGGTGCTGAGCAATGTGCCAGAGCTGGTGTATGGTCCTGCCCCATGATCATGTGATGGACCTATGTGGCTATTTTGCTTAAGCCGCTTTTTTAAATTGATACATAATAACCACGCATGTTTATGGGGTACAGCAGAATGTTTTAATACATGTTTATATTATGTAGTAATCAAATCAGGATATTTAGCATATCAATCTCATCATGTCTTTGATTTTTTTTCCAGTGAGAACATTCAAAGTCCCCTCTTCTATCCACAGTGAAATATATGATATAATATTGTCACCCAAAACAAAACACCAGAATTTATCCCTCCTACCTGTAACTTTTAGTCCTCCGCCAGTCCTCCTCAGCTTCCAGGAACTACTCAGATAAAGAAACTGAGTCACGGGGCAGATGAGTGGTTCAGGGAGACAAGGTAGCAGTGGCGATGTGAGCCCTAGGACTCGGCCAGCTGGTTGCTGAGGTAAAGCTGCCGTTGTCCCACTCGTAGGCGCTGTGATACAGCCAATGGGACAGATTCAGATCCGAAGTCACTATTGGCTTCAGGAAACAGATTTATTTTATTTTACTTTTTTTTTCATTTGGGACTAGAGCTAATAAATGTAATTTCAAAGTTAAGGTCCATAACAAATGAAAAGGGTATTCATATTCCAGGTGTTGATTTCTTCCCAGGGATAGTTTAAAAGCAATTCTTTGGCAAAATCATGTCATCCCTAGAGGGTCCAATAGGTGGCAGGCTTCAGCTGCGTTACGCCTGTCTTCCCTCTCCAAGGAGGGAAAGCGAGTGGGAGCTAATTGGGTACAGTGAGCTACGCAGTGGTCGCTGTTTTGTTAAATGGTAAGAAATTTGATTTACAAAAAAAAAAAAAAAAAAAAAAAAAAAGGGGGTGGGCTGGTGTAAATTTATGTCCCGGGATGAATCAGTTCACTCCTGCCTCTGAGTACTCTGAACAGTTTCGTTGGCCTCTCGGGGCGTAGCTGTAACACATCAAGGGTCTTTTATTTCCAGATGCTAAAACCGATTTAAATTTCAGTTCCTTACCTGATCTACCCCCATCACATAGATATCTTCTCTCTCTGAGATTAGAAATAGCAAAAGATACTTCTGACCATAGTTGCTGTTTCTCGACTTTTCCCCTTCTTTCAACAATTTCGCTTTGAAGCAAGTGTGTTCCAGGTCTGTGTTACACAGATGCTAATGTGAGGGTGAATAAAATAGCTCCGTGGCACAAGTGCCTGCCTGGCAAGTGCAAGGCCATGGGTTCGAACCACGGTCCTGCACGGAAAAAAAAAAAAAAAATTGAATAAAATAGACCGAACTCTTACCACCATGGAGCTTTTCTCTTAAAGGAAAAAGACTATTAAACAAGCAACTTTAGCTGGGCGTGGTGGCGCACGCCTGTAATCCCAGCACTTGGAAGGCTAAGGCAGGAGGATCAGTGTGAGTTGGAGACCAGCCTGGGCCACAAAAATGAGCTCAAGGCCATCCTGAACTGCATAGTGAGACCCTGTTTCAAAAAAACAAAACAAAACAAACAAAAAACGAAAAAAACAAGCAACTTTAATATTGTAGGGTTTATGCCTTGTTAACAAAAGTACAGCCAGGGAGGAGGAACTGAAGACCTCATGCAGAGGTTGAGAGTTACCCAGGTAGAATGGAAGGTGCAGAAGAAGGTAAGAGAATATGAAGCAGGCAGGTGGAAGTGAAAAGAGAGGGCAAAGCCCCTGGAATATGTGTGGCAAAGAGGGGAGGTGGCAGAGGCACGGGCGGCTGTCCAGGAAGTGAGGACGCTGGGAGGTAAGCATGAGGCTGACTGCGTGTACCTGGTTAGACACGCTGAGCAATTCAGTGAAATCTAGAACAGTTGTGAGCTATTGATTTAAACCCTGATAAACATAGAAACAGAAAATGTGGAGGTATGCGAGCAACAACCTGAGGGCCGTGCATGTCATTTCCTCTAGGGAAAAAAGCTGCCTCTTTCCGTTCTGAGCTGTTTCCTTCCATCCACACCACACTTGTTTTCCTAAAACTGGGGTCTCTAAGCATATTCTTAGACCTAGTGCTCCTTTGCAAGAATTTACTTTTCTTTTTCATTTTGCTAACGTAATATTTATTGGTATGAGAATATTCTAAGTCAGCTCCGTCACCCCTTACTGGGGGCATCCACAGCCATTTCCATCTTCTCTGGAAATACTTTAATTTTTTCAGTCTCATCAGACTGTATTTCCAGAGGAGAGCGGGAGAATTCTTGACACAGTGCCAAGCCAGGGAAGAAAATAAGGAATTTAGGCTAGGTGGACTGGCCAGTGGCTCAAGTAAATCAGTGCTGGTAGCATGGAGGCAGCTCTAGAGATTCCAGCACAGTTGTTAGCAACCTCACAGCGTGAAAGAAAACAAGCTAGGCCGCTGTGGGCATGCGCCCTTCCGCTCTCTGGAGAAGCGAGGTCCAGGGATTGGCTTTCAGGATGTTTCTGTGGTGTCTGGTGGGATGTTGCCATTTTTCAGAGCAGAGCTGAAAGCTGGGAGGAGAGGGTGGGGCGCGGGAGATCTCTGCTAGCCTGTTCCTCTAATGACAATAAATAACTTCTGGCGAGAAGGGAAGGAATCCAGATTTTGTTTGTCTGCAGTTGGCAAGAGCTTCCTCCACCCACAGACAACACAAAGGAGGGCAGGCGGGCGGAAGCAGACAGCGGCTCCGCCAGTCTCCGCTGACTGCATCCTGGCAAGGAACAATCTGGGGGACTCTTTAATAGAAAAAGATGTTAGGAAGAGTTTGTAAACAGAGTACCTCTGCTTAGGGAAAATCTGTGCAAGTGTTGGTGAATGTTGTGGACAACGTGCAGGGGTATACTGAGAGGAAGCTGTCATTATTTGTTCCCAGTTGAATTTATTTTGATAAAATACACATAACAAAATTTACCATTTCAGTCATTTTTATGTATGTGGTTCAGTACACTGAAGTGCATTCACATTGTTCAGCAAGGGTCTTTCAACTGTAAACTCATTTTCTCTCAAAAATGGCCTCTCCTGATTTTCTGAGCAGAATAAATGGAGACAGGGAGGTTCTCCCTGGCCTTCATCCTTCCCTGGAGGAGCATTGGGGCGGGGGGCGTCAGGTTGCAGAGACATATAGGACACATACGCTTCAGATGCTTACCTGCTGCCTTCCCAGACTTCACGGCACCAGCACCAGGCCTTTCCAGAAATCCCCAGAAGTGGACTGCAGGGAGTGGCAGGATAACTGGCTTCTCCCGGTGCACAGAATGTTCTGACAGCATTAGGGCTGTATAAAAACACAGCTATGTTCTGTATGGGTGTGGGTGGGGGAGGGTCATAATAAAATCAGTCTCATTGTGCTGTCAGGATAGAGTATGAGGTCATGTGTGTGGAGTGCTTGGCTGTCCCCATAATGATGAGCTATTTTTACTGGCACCGCTGCTCAACCACAAGGCAACAGGCAATTGAATTGTTCTGCAATTTTGCTTCAAGAAAATGACTTAGTCTTGTAGCTTAGTTTTCTACCGACTCTCTACGTTGGCTATGCCATAATTTGCATCTAGAATATCCCCCAAGTCCCGTGTGTTCAAGGTTTGATCACTACAAGGGAATGGTAGAACTTTAAGGAGGTGGAGCCCTGGAGGAAGGAAGGAAGGAAGGTCATGGACGCATGTCCTTAGAGTGACAGGGGGACATGCCCCTTCCTTTCTTTCTGCTCCCTGGGCACTGAGAGTTAGGCACCATCCTCTGCCATGTTCTTCCACCATGATGTCCAGCCTCACTAAAGGCCCAAAGGCAATGGAGCCAAGCAACTATAGACTAAAACTCCTAGACCTGTGAGCTCAAAGAAACCTTTCCTCCTTGCAGGTTGATCATGCCAGGTACTTTGTCACAGTGAGGGAAAGCTAACTAGCACAGTCTGTAACTCTGTAGAAGACACTAATGGTCGTTAGATACACTAAGATCCAGTGCTGTGTCCCCAGCCAGGTCCCTAAAGGGGAAAAACGTCCTCTGCTACCTTTGATTTTATTGCTGTTGATCCTGGGAATCAAACCCAGGGCCAGGAAGGTGCTGCGCTGCTGAGCTACCTCCCCAGCCTACGATTTGTAAAGAATAGTAAATAAGCAAAGTATTTCATTTTTTGAGCATTCTGATAGGTGTAGGTTTGACTTCCAGAGGTACTGGATGACATTCAGACACAAGAAGTTTCTAATCCAGTCATTTTCATTCATGAGACCAAAACACAACAGGAATATCACAAAACTGTTCTGGTAATAATTTTGGAGACTGTTACATGGTGCAACATGGTTTATAGTGTAGCTTTAAGTGATTATATAAAATCCTGCTTTAACAGATATCTACATGTAGTTGAGATATGTGAGTCAATATGAAAAAGTGAAAACTAGTCTAATATAGTTATCATGTGCTTTGTGTGTGGGTGTGTGTGGGGGGTGGGGACAGGCTATCGCTATATCACCAAGCTGGCCTTAGGTTTGTGATGCTCCTGCCTTAGTCTCCCAAGCGCTGACATTAGAGGCATGTGCCATCATGCCCTGCTAGCATGATTACTTACCAAGTATCTCAATATATAAAATTTAAATTAAAAAAAAAATCAGAAGAGGGAGCAAAAGAAAATGGCATAAAGAATAAACTATAAAATGGGAACGTCGTCTATGCTGTCTATTTCCAACCTTTTCTCTTGCCTACTTTTAGTACAACCTGGAAATTCTCTTCCTGGGAGTACCTGGGACCTATCTCTGCTCCTAGATTATTTAGTGTTCCCAAATCTCAACCTCAGCAAGAGACCCTCTCCGAGGCCCAGAGCCATTTACCAAACTTCCACCAAGTGATTTCCATCTACTTTCTCAAGCTGAATGCAGTGTTCCTCCTCCCAGTTTTCTCCCATCAGCACATGATGGGAGAGAAACAATGGGCCCAAGCCATCCTTGAAAGTTTCTTCTTCATTATCCTCAAATTTATAGCATCTATCCAGTGACTAACCTAGATATATCTTTACTTGGTTCTCTTCTGTTAGTTCAGCCACTGGCCATTTTCCCCTGGATGACTGCACCATCCTCCCACCTCATCCTTCTGTATTTCCTCCTTGAGGATCATCTTCCCTTCCACAGCCAGAAAGAGTGCTTGTAATGAAATTGCAATCCTCTGGGCCTCCTTCCATTTATCACTGATTCTGACTAACTATGAGTGAAACTCAAGCTCAGAAGAATGAGTTGATATGTCTGTCTCTTACCTAAAACAACAATATGCAACGTGTAAGACATCTCTTTAATACATCAGTATGTAAAAGTCATTCTGAGATTTAGTTTCTTCATCAATAAAATGGGAATAGTAATGGTTTCCATTCCTATTTTGTTGTAAAGTTCACATACCGTCCCTATATAAAATATATTTTATAAAGTAATGAAAAACAGGGGGGAGGCTACTTCTGCTGGTATATACCTGTGTACAGTGACAGAGAATTTAAAAGAAAAAAAAAAAAAAACAGACCAACAAATCTGATTTCTTCCTCTGGGCTCTGAGCTGGGCTGCGTTGGGAGCAGCAGCCCTCCGCCCCAGCATTCCCAGGTGCGCAGCTGCTAACTCAGCACCCTGAGGAGTCAGCCAAAGAATGCAGTCCACAGTGTCAGAAAGGTATGTGAGAAGAAAATCGGAAGAGCTTCTAACCATGCACAGCTTATAAACTAGTGAGATAAAAGAGATGCCAGATACAGTTGCAGAACAACGTAAGTCAGCTCAAGGTCGGGTATGAATGCACGGAGGCTGAGGGGGAAGAGAAGATAGTTGTGTGCAAGGTTGGAGCTGGGCTGACTCCAAGAGGTTTGTTTCTCCGGTTCTCTAAACATACTTTTTCACTAGCACATGCTTGCAAGACATAATGAAAATATTCATGGCAGGGAGTAGTTGTGTGTATATGTCTTCCACGATATTTTTTTTCCTATCATTCTAGACCCTGGCAGAGAACCTTCTTGGATGCTTAACTAGCTAGACAGGCTGATCATACTTTCCACAGAACTCTCCCCAGCTCCTCATGACGGGACAGGGGGAGGTGGACGATAGAGGTGGGGGAGGGACTGCGCTATGCAGTCGGCTTGCCGAGCACCTCTCTGGCCTGGACCCGACATTTTATAGACGATCAGGTTAGGGTCCCAGAGGCTGAGGCAGTCTTCAGTTTATAGCTTTTGTTTGATATTGTTGTTACTGTTATACTTGGGACAGGACCCAAACTTCACATTGAGCTACAACCCAGGCCATTTTCATTTTTTATTTTGACAAGAGTCTCCCTATGTTGCTAAATTGCTCTGGCTGAGCTCAAACTCACAATCCTCTTCCCTTGGAGCATGTTGGGATGACAGGTATTCTCCACCATGGCAGGCTTGGTTTACAAGTTTTACCAAAGTAACCTGGATGTGAGCTAAATTCCCAACAAGAAAGCAACCTATTTCTTTAGGTTTCTAATGTTTGTTCTGATTTGGCCACAAAGTGCTGTTAGTATAAGCAGGTGCCAAGAAAGCACTGGTACGAGGGAGGTGAGGCGGATCACTCTCCACAGCCACTGCACAGTGGTGAACGTGCCCAAGCCAGACAGTCTCTGATTCACTATTCTGTCTCAGCCATAATGTGCTCACTGTGGCTGTCGGCCTGCCCATCAGAAGTCTGCAGCTTATGCTCCTTGCAAGGGTGGCAGAGGCTGGCTCCATTGTCTTCCGTCCTTCCCTTCTCCTCTGGACCATGATCCTCCTGGAATCTATGGCTGTGAGCAGTCCGCCAAGCAGGGTTGGGGACCTTTACCTTATGTTGCCTGCAGAGAAATACTGATGGTTTTGGTCTACAGGACAGGCTTAAGATGGGCAGCAAGAAGTGAGAAGCAAGGCTCGCTGAGGTCTGGGAACTCTGGAGGCCAAGGCTAAGCTGTGCAGGAGGAAGGGCCACACCCATATGAAATTGCTGGAGAACAAAGTCAGCCTGAGTTACTAATTATTCTCACATTCAAATGATTCAAATGAGCATTATTTTGATTAACCATTATAAAATGCTATCTCTGTGTCTCACACTTGCCAGGCAGGCACTGTGCCCCTGAGCTACAACCCTGGACCTGGAATTTCATATTCTTAAAAGTTGATGTGAGACAAAGTCATGGTCAGGTATTTAAAATACACCCGAGCTATCCATAGCAACATTTTTATAGAGCATCTGTTCTGCAGTTGTGTATGTGGCTAAATTTCTTTTGCTTTTATGACAGTTTTTTATTATTAAAAATAACACATGCTCAATTGTTTTAGAAACTTTATAGATAAAGCAAAAAGCAGAAGCTGGCTACTGAGAATTCCAAGGTACTCTGTCAACTATATACTGTAAAATCTTCCCAACTTTTAAAAAAATTAATGTAGTATTAGAGATAGAACTTTTATACTGAGCTATATTGGAACAGCTCTTTTTTAATTTTTGAGGCAGGATTGTGTTAAATTCTTAAATTGCCCAGGTTCATTTCAAACTGTGTTCGTACTGCCTCAGCTTCCCAGAATCCTGGGATTACAGGAATGTGCTACTATGCCCATCTTCCAGGTCTATCTTCACATGGAAACACTTACAGCAAAACAGACAATTTTGATTAATTTTTCTCCTAATGTATCATAAATACTTTCCTCATTATTTTATATCATAGTAAGCTTAATTAAATATCTTGGATCTTTTGGCCTCTTGTATTCTGTTCCACTCTTCTATTGTCATTGTGCAGTTCTCAAGGTAAAAATTATATGTTCCTATAGACTGCACCTTCAGTCTTTGTGCATTTTAAGACATTATTGTAGGCGTTATGATAGATTTTCTGTGAAATCACTCTCTGGTATTTCAGGCCTAGTTTTGGTTTGGGTATCAAAGCGATATGCATGCCTCCTTTTCCAGAGTCTGGGATATCACTAAGAAGGAAGAGGAGATCCCTTGATAAAGAAACCAGGTGTGGTGGACAGAGAGGAAAAAGATGATGATGTCTTGTAGGAAAACTTCTTAGGTCCTCATTCTGATCCCAAAAGTCAGTATTTGTAACCCCAAAGTTACGTCATTGGAATCTCACCAAGATAATTCCAGTCTACCACTTCCCATGCAACCCACGGTGAAAATAAGGACATTAAAACATATTTATAATTATTGGAGAGTCAAGGGGCTCTAAGTCCAGCCACAAGGTGGTTCTCTGGAACAAAAGAGAGTGACCAAGGGCCTCACTCAGTTTTATTCAGTGGAGGAATGACTTCAGGAGGAATGACTGAGATTATGGGAGGTAGGTGAATACTGTGAGCTGAGCTAGGTGAGGGGCCTACATGTACCTCTGCCGTGTGCAGAGAGGATGTGCAGAGAGAGTAATATGCCTGATGCTATTCAGATAGTATCTAATGTTTTGGGTAGTCTGGTGCTTCAGCCTTTATGTAATCTTTCAAGCCCCAGGAAGTCATAGCCTCAAGGCTCATTCCCAGCTGGCAGTGCTGACCATTAGCTCTTCATCCTCTCTCAACCTGCTCACAAGGAACAGAGGGTGTAGGTTACCAGGGGTACACGCGTGCCACCTTCAAAGACCATCACCAATACCTCAGCTAGACCAATATACGTTGCTTAAGGCCAATTAGGGTAAACAAAAGACCTAACCAGCTCAGTACGTATCGATAGAAGGAAATAAGATCAGGCTGAATCAAAATAGAGACAGTGGCTCTTCCTTCAAGGAAAGCTGGTCAGGTGGTCCTCCACAATGTCTGCAGCTGAAAAGGTAGAAGGAGGAGGAGGAGGGGGAACATCCCAGTATGATGCTGAGCCTGGTCAGTGTGAAAGACTTGGAACAATGAGAGAACAGCTGCCTAGGCCAGAGAGACACCACAGATGTGGTCTCCCCAGAGACAGTGAAGGAGAGCCTGCTGTTACTTCTTTCTAATAGTGCAGATGAGTCAGCATAAGTCATTATAGTAGAAAGACCTGAGTTACATTTCGCATACATTAGCATAACTGGTTGTTGTTGCTCGAATATTATGTAACTAGTTTCTTATCCAGTACTTAAATGTAGAGATAGGAGATCCATAGGTAGATGACAGATAAATGGATCATCAATAAGAGATGTGACTGAAGTTTACAGTAAATGTTTAAATATCTAGAAGTATTACAGTAAAAGGCATATTGCCATCAATCCCCTCTTATGCTTTGTGTCTAGTTGTCACCCCAAAGCCTCATGCAGTCATGGGGCAGGGACTTCTAGAGTTTAAGATTAATTCATGATCAGTACTGGGATTATGAGTCATAGTGCTGCTGGGATTATGGGTGTGAGTATTTCCTGCAGCCTGGGGTGGATAACCTGAATGCAGTTTAAGAGAGACAGACTTCCTCTCTGCAGCCATTGTTGCTGTTACTCCTCCCTTTTGTTGTTTTGCTGCCTTCCGCTACCACGAACTGCTGCCCTCTGCCATCTGCGACTCTGCCCTAGAATTAGCTGAGTGTGGACTGAAGTTTCCAGTAACTGTAAGCTAAATAAACCTTTCCTTCCCTCATTTTGGGTGTTGGGTATTTGTCCCAACAACAAGAGAAGAGTAACTGAAACATCCCCTCAAAACACTCCTTCCCATTTCAAACTTTTCCATCCTTCTTGGTACTTTCTGAAGCAGTTCTGGAAGTTCTCTTTCATGAATGTCTAGTCACGCTGTTGTGGCTGCCTCAATGTCCTGAATTAATTAAAAAATATATTGTTACAAGCCTGCTTTTCCATTGGATGGCACTCAGCAGCACCATTTACCATCATGACAAGTGAAAACACATATGCAAGAGAACCTGCAGAACTGCTTCAGAAAGTGGCAAGAATGATGACATAAGTGTATTTCAAGTTAGAGCCGGGTGTGGTGGCACACGCCTGTAATCCCAGTACTTGGGAGGCTGAGGCAGGAGGATTGGTTTAAGTTTGAGACCAGCCTGGACTAGAAAAGTGAGCTCATGGCTAGCCTGAATTGCATATCAAGACCCTGTCTCAAAACAAACAAACAAACAAAAAGCAATCAAGTTAGGGGAAGTTTTTTGAGGGGAGTTAATACATGTTCTAATTTAAATGTTATTTTTATTACTCTCTAAGTTGATAGATGGTAGATGATGAGCAAATAAATAGATGATACATGGTAGAGATGATAGATAGGTAGATAGATAGACATATAGACAGATAAACTGATAGACTGTGAAATTCCTTAGTTTGTGTATTTAGTTCTATGATTTCTCATGTATATTTCTTTTATCTTGCTTGTTTTAAAAAACATAAATGGTGACAACTTCAATATGTTTGTTTCCCAGAATTTGTTCTCTGTTCATATGGCTCCATTCCCAGAATATTGTGGAGTGATTCTTTTCTTAAATCACCACTTGGAGTAAACACAGTCCCTCTACCAACGGTTGAAAATGAACAAGCAAAAACTCATGAGCCTTGATCTCCCTTGATCCTTGGCACAGCTCCTTGCATGTGGTGGAAGCCAACCAATTAAGTGTCAAAATGAATGTTGATTAAGCATCCATAGGGATATTTAATTGCACTTTTTTAACTTTACCTCTTTTTGTTTTGTTTTGTTTTATGCTAATGGAGTCAACACTGAGTGTTTAAGGCAGACAATCCTAGTTTAGCTGAATGGCCCTGGGAAAGTTATTTAGACTGAGCTTCCAATTCCCCTGTGGCTCTAGGACTTCCTGTATAATCCTTGGGAAGTTTCCTAACCTCTCTGGCCTCAATTTGTTATCAACAACAGAGAAAAAATGAAAGTACCTCTCTCATAGAGTCTCTAGTCATCCACTGTTTGCTTTTTAGGATAGCTGGACCCTGAAGAGTGGTCTGCACTTCCAGAGTAACTAAAGGATGACTTGCCAGATGTTCCTGACAGGAAGGCAGTTGCAGCTACTGCTTTTAGACAAACAGGCAACTACAGTGGCAACGTGTGTAAGCACTTAGAGAAGTAGGTTGCCAGCTCTAGGACATCTCCTACTCTTTGAATAAAGATTCTTACTGTTAGCCTCTATGCATCAAGATGACAAAGGGTGGCAATAAGACTTCTTCTTGTCAGCCAAACCCAGGCTTCCAGATGTGACCAAAGACATCTGTTGCCAGGAAGACATTGAAGAGCCTCCGTGAACCCCTTTAGCTGAGAGCTTGCTAGAACTCAGGTAATGGGACTCAAAGTAAGGGCCATAGAACTTGGTGAACCACATGTTACATAAGCCGGACAAAACATTCCCAGGAAGAGTTTTTGTAACAAAGTTCCTAGTGTTCAAAATAAAATCGTTGTTTTTCTTTACCTGCCATACCCATGTCTCCTCTAGAGTGATGGTACAGACAATTTCTGACTTTTGGTAGAGCTTGGAAGATCCTTAGACTCCATTAATCCAGGAGTAGATTCTCCTATTCAGGGGAGCACGGTCAATCCTGGACTTGAAGTGACTAATGGCCTAAACATTTCTAGATTGGTTGGGACCTTCTTTCCAGTAACCCTCTTTCCAACAATACATAACTTTGTTTCTCCCTAATCTTTGCAGAGTACGTTTTTGAGGGACTTGTAGTTATTCTGAGGCAGCAGTTGAGTTAAAGCAACCAAAATATTGTCTTTTTTTCTAATCTTTTATCCGTTTTCGCCTCTTCTGGCTAGTCCCATAAACCTTAAAGGCCTCTTCTATCAGCAGAGATGGTGGGTTGGGATCCTCCATTTTTGTGACTTTCTTCTGATATCTGGAGCAGACTACATTATAAGATGCAAAGCTATTAGAGCTTTCCCTTCTGCCAACTCTGGTTTGGTATTAGTGTGCTTTCAGAAGTCTTCCAACAGGCCCAAGGAATGCTTAGGCAAGCGCAGGGACTGGGGTTCAATCTCCAGCACCACATGCTGCACCAGCGCTACCCCTGGGTGTGCTGAACTGGCCACTGAGACCCAGCATAGTAGTGCACGCCTAAAATCCCAGTGTAGGAGAAGTTGAAAACACAAAGATCACCATGAGTCTTAGTTGCATAATAGTTGCCCTGTACCAAATAGTTGCCCTGTACCAAATGCATAAAAAAACAAAGCAAAATAAAACAGAAATCCTCTGGCAAATGATTGAAAAATACAGCAGGATTCTTGTCCTTTGTTACCTTGTTGATCCTGTGAGTCATGGGTTTGACCAGATACTACTTTCCCATTCTTTCTGCAGCAAGTTAAAAAAAAAAGAAAAAACTTCATTCTCTCCCAGTGGATGAAGTTTTCAGAGTTCATTTAGGATCTGTGTGGAGACTGGGTGAGAGTTGTGTATTCCCAAGACCTGCTGACATTGTGGTCTGGAGGATTGCTGCAGGCGCTTTAGGACTTGGTTTTCTTTTTAAATGGATGCTATTTTCCTCACTAGAACTACAGCAGTGATTAACACTGCAGTCACATACCCCAGGTCAGAAGAAAGTTATTTTTAATTTAATAAACGCTTTTCTAAATTTATCAAGATTCTAAAAGAATGTTTATGTCTATATACAAGATATCTTGGAAAATTGTGCTGCTGATTAAAGCTGGTATTTTGAAAGGAACAGTTAATGATTAAATTTTTCTCTTTTTTTTTTTCAATTTTGCATGTTTATATCTGGCAATCTAAACAACTAATTTAAAGATAGCATGTAATACAACAACCATTTTTATTATTTTGTTCAGTGAAATTCTGTATCATTTCTAATGTTTTTTTTTCTTTCTTTTATAATATTTTACATTCCATTTAAAAAAGAAAAAATTTAAAAATAAATTTACCAAGACTCTTAAGAAATGCCTAACCTCTCCTCACCCTGAGATATGCCTGTCACTGAAAAGGGACCGTGTACTATGGTGACCTGACACTTCCTGTGGGGGAGCAGATTGCCCTGAGCAAAGTGGGGTGTTGCTTGGCTTCCTGATCTCAATCCCATCAAAGGCAGGATAGGCAGGGTAGGTGTTGGTGAGAGGTGGCACTAGAGGACAGGAGCTGTGAGATGGCTCAAGGGATAGAGAGGATGGCCCACATGACATCAGGCACATAGAACAAGGAGGCGCAGACGTTTCCCAGAAGGTGCCAGTTGGAGGTGCATCTCTTAGGGTATCTGTCTCATTCTGTGCCCAGGCAGCTTTAGGAACTTCAGCCACACAAATAGCTTCATGGTAACCTGGGTGTAGGAGATTTCTTGCCACTTCCTTCCCTTTTATAGAACAAATCTGGTGGGAAAAATGGTACTATAATCCAGACACCCACTCTTAGGCCAGTGTTCTTGATCTTTCTGATCTCCCACTTTATATTGAGCCAACTGATTGCATTCTTTCTCTTTAAACCATTCTTAAATTTGCAGCAGCTAGTTAAAGGGTACCCTAGCGATGACTTCCAAGTCCAGCAGGACCTTGACCAGACTGAGTATCAAAAACCTGGGCTTACTACCTATTTGGCCACTGCTTAGAATGAGAGAGCTATAGCAACAAACTACCCAAAAGGAAAAGTTCCTTCATACACTACATCTTTAATGCCTCTGGGAAACATATCGGCAACAAACAGAATCACAAGAAAAAGCAATAGCAAATTAGACTGTAATAATAATCATTACATCAGGCAATCTGTGGGATCAGCACTTTCCTAGACAAATGCACAATCTAAAGATTGTTTCACTCACAGGTCACTTACACAGGCAAGCTAGCAATACAGGACAGACAGTATAAATGGAACACAAGGAAGTCTGAGGACCTCAGACCCCCTACCCAGAAAATTCACTTCCAACAGTAAAAGAATTAATAATTCCCTGAACCAGCAAACTAATAAAGCCCAATACTCTGAAGCATGGGCGCTAAACCAAGCCACAGAGCTACTTTCTCAAGAACAAAAGAGGCGCAACCTGCCTAGCACTTGATTAGCTCTGGCTTATCAGGCAGAGTTCATCATGGCCTCAACCTACCCTACCACTGGAGCCACTCTACAAAGATAAGATGCTGTCCATGGCCTCACTCTGTCCTTCCAGACTTTATCTTGACATACAAACAGGCTTATGGCCCTAACCCACCCTACTGTTGGTGTCTAGTGTATACTAAGGTCAGATTGTTTCCAGTGTCTGATTCATTTTAGACAAATTCTAATTTCCAGTGTTGTGAAGAACCACCCAATGACAGGGACCAATCAATCCCCAGAAGGCACATCCAAATTAATAGTTTAGAATGCACAGTTATGGAAATTCCCATCTGGGTCCCTGATAAGAGAGCCTTTTGATATATCAGAATTTTAAACCAGAAAACATAAAGTAAAAAGCATCTTGTGAAGCAGAGAAAGAAACAGAAGTTGCTATGTCACAGAGAGCAGAAAGACTTTGTGCTGCTCAGGGGGGAAGGTCAGACAGCCTTGGACAGCCAGGGCAGGACCTCAGCAGTTGGGCACTTGTCATCTAGGAGGCAGGTGTGTGCTCATTGCTACCATTGTCTGTCCTCTTCCTGGGGACCTGCACAAAGGGTGTGGCCTGCCTGGACAACCAACTGTCACCAGTCAGGGGCCTTTTGCTTTTGAGGATCCTTGTACTTTGAATCTACAAAGGACAAGTCAGCTCACCGTTGTGTGCCTTGGGTACCTATTGCCCTCAGCCCTTAGCATTGTAACTCTGGGCCCTGATGCTGCTGGATTCCATCCCTGGAGTCTACCACTGCCAGCCACCACTAGTTGATGCTAGCTGTGCCAGTTGCCACCAGCTGGCTCTGGTGGCTGCTGCTCTCTGTTTTTTTATCTTCCTTGATTATCAGTCACTAGAGGTCTTCAGCTCTACCAGCCCCTCTTTTTATAATTTTTTTTTAAGTGACCATTCTGTTCACTACTTAGGATAAGAATGCCCAAGTAAGTGGGTGGTGATATAGCACAATGGCGTAACACCTTCCTGGCAAATACAAGATCTTGAATTTGATTCCTGGTAAAAAAAAAAAAAAAATTAAAAGAATGCTGAAGTAAGATTTATAGGCCCTTCTGAGCCCATACAACCCAAGAAACAAATAATGAACAGATTTACAGGATGATTAGAGAGAGGCCTTGCTTGAACAATACTTGTGTTGCTACACAACAGAAGTCAGTTGACAAGAGGGAGCTCTCAACAGATTTGAGAAGGGCAAGGAGACCACTACTTATATAGCTGCTATAGGCTGTGACTGGCCCAAATTCAGGCCTGTTGATTGGCCCAAATGGTTCTCAATGCACGTCTTTCGTTCTGAGTCTACAGATGGGTCTGAATTCAAGCCTGCCCTGGTCAGGACAGATCTCTCCTTGAGCAAGTGACGGACATGTAAAACAGCCACGCTGTTGTAGAGTCAGATGGGTGATAGGGAGATGTGGCTATTTGGCTGAAGGATATCGTCACTCCCTGGAAATATGGGGCTAAAGCTAAGGAATCTTCAGGAAGGCTAGATGTGTTCATCACAGCTTATTGGGTCTTTGGAGATTGAGAATATTAATAACAGGCCCAAAGTCTTCTCTGGTCCCCACCATGTTAATTTACAAGTGATATCCCCACAGCTTCCCTGGGGTGGGGGAGGAACACCACTGCCCACCTTTGTCAGAAGCCGCCAAGTAGCCTGAAGGGTGACAGGAGGACACCAGGGTGAGTTGTTGTAAGCTATCCTCCAGCAACCATGGGGGAGTGAAGGAAAGTGAGAGGGAGGGTATGACAGTTGTCGGGCAGACTGTACCCCTGCTGATGTCATTGGAAAGAAATATTCTGTGTCACCCCTTCTTCCAGCAGGCCAGCCAGTTGATGTTGTGTTCTACAGTAAAACTTCCCTTATGTACCTCCTTTTGTCTCTTCCCAGGAGTTCTCCTTACCTGGAGTGCATGTTCTCAATTTGCATTTGTTGAAATCCTTCCAGATCCTTTGGATGTTGAAACTTTTCCTGGGTATCGATTCAGAATTCCCACAGCATTTTCTACAGAAGAACTTGAGGACAGAGAATGCTTTAGATATCTCTTCATTCCTCCTCTCCACTTGAGTGCCTTCCACTTTAATTTGCACCCATGAAGTATTTGTGGAGCTCATGAATAATTATCTCATACCCAGGAGCTTACTCCCTGCCTTTGGCTTACTGAAGGTCAAGAGACACAGGTGTCCATAACTGTGGGAACTGTCCACTGCCTCTATTTGTGCTGTCCCATGACTTCTGAGCCATCCTCAGGAGAAAGAATACTGGGATGGATGCAGGAAGCTTCAGAGCTCCACTGATCAGAGTAGGATTCCATACCAATTGGTCACACACACACACACACACACACACACACGTATGCAGGAATTTGAACATATACATATGCACAGTCTGAAAGTTTGGGCAAGTGCTCTTTGACTCCTGGCCTTGTCTATCACTGAGCTCTCTGTAGGTGTGGAAGGCTAGAAGGCTAGTTCGAAAGAAAATGGCCTGAGTGAGCTCATGCACTGGGCCACTCAGAGCTGCTCCAGTTGATGCGAGTTCTACAGATCTGACTTTACTTCTTTTCTGGCATTTTGTTCACAGCATCTTTTATTGCTCCGTTCATTTTTCTCATTCTCCATTTCTTCCATCTTTGGAGGTATTGTTCATTCGTTACAAGTGACAGTAAGAGTCTTTGAATGAAACATTTCTTCATAGACAATGGCTCTATAGGTCTGAGTGAGTTCTTTTCTCTTTCTTGTGACACAGTTTGAGCCCCTCCTCCCTGAGACCATAGTCTCTGCTCCATCCTTTGGGCAACTCCTTGCTTGAACTGTGCAAGACCATCAGTACCAATGGACACTTTAAATCCAGGCATTAAACTATAATCCTGCTAAATAATTTGCTTCCTATTTTATAAGGTTTGCATAGAAGAGGGGGTGGAAAAATGCAGAATGTTTTCCAGCACATTTCCTTCCTTCCGCCCCCAATCCTGCTAAAGATACAGCATGCTGATTTCCTGACGCTGGTAGGTTTACTCTTGCTGTTAGATTTTTGTGTGCCCTAGTAACTTTCCCAGTGGGGTGGCATCTTACACATTCTGTCACTGTGATGTAAACAAGTGGTGGGGCAGAGAAAGCACTTGATGAATTTATTAATTAACTGCTGGTTTTTGTACCTTGGCTTAGAGCTCTACAGAAATGTGCCCAGACCCCAGGGTCTACGTGGGGAAACCTCCCTCTGCATTCTCTCTCTTTTTTGCTACTTTTTAATAACCTGAAATCTAGCTTCACCCTTAAAACTGAAAACTGAAATTGATTTTCTTTCTAGTTGCCTAAGACTTTTATTTGCCAGTCAATGTGTGTGTGTGTGTCTGTGTGTGTGCGCACGTGCGCACGCACGTGCACATACGCATGTCATGTGCATGCCCGCACACTCTTGAGACTACACTTACCACCCAGCCAGCTCCTACACCCAGCCTAGGCCCTAAAGCTTCTTTTTCGGATGCTTGGTGATTGAACCACGCACCCCACCCACTCTTTTGACACTTGGTCTGTGACTTCCAACCCCCTGCTTTTGTATTATTCTGTAATTAATGAATAAAATCTCCAAGCCACCGTTGGGCTATTTTCTGCCCACTGTGCCCAGGGCCATGGTAGTGAACACAGCAGAATGGGTCCCCAGCCCTGGTGCAGCTCCTGGTTCTCTGAGCAAATGTGCTGTGCTTGCTACCTGTCCGTATCCTGCAGTCCCCTCCTCTTCCATCTTTAAATGTCCCCTTTACCGTGCTTCCTCCTCAAGCTGCCTTCAGTCTCCTCAGGCTACCAGAGGAATTCCTTTCAGAATGTCTCTCATTCTTATGTGAGGGGTCCTTTTAATTTTTCTCAGGTCTTTGCATGTATATTAGTTTTAACTCCTAAACCAGATAGACAGTGATCTCCTTAAGGTCCACTATTTTTTATTTCCTATGCTCTCTCCAAGGTTGAGTGGGTTATCTGTCATTGTTAATGCAGAGAAGGCAGTTGATGGGGTGGGTTAGTGGAGTGGGAGCACAGAGACTCCTCTTGGCAGGACCGATGGCCACAGCAAGCTATTCAGCAAAGAGCCACACAGGGCTCTGTTTAGGACGCACCAACCAGGCATTTACACATTCTAAATTTCAAGTGGTGGTGATATGGATATTGATAGAACATAATACAAGAGAATCTTGATTACATCAGAAGAATATGTAGAGCTCGGAGGAGTGAAGCAGTCATATATTTGAGATCAGCCTCTGCTTAAAGCCATAAATGTTGGGTCCCTGTGAATTGAGACTCCTCATCCATAGGAGAGCAAGGTGATGCACTGGGAGTCCTGTCCTGCTGTACTATGATGATTAATTACAACTGGCCAGTGCTAGAGTTTAATGATCAATACATCTTTATTCGTTTTAGAAGGGAGCCAAAGTGTCTTGCAAACATGTTTGCCAGGGAACAAGATAAAAATACAAGAGAAAAAATTAGAAGAAACAACAGGGTGAGGCTATAGGAAAAGCTAAAGATCCACAGGTGGGTTGTATACAGGGCTCAACAGCTATCTAAGTCACTTTCCTGTCACTGGGATACAACACTCTGCATTCTGCACCCAAATTTAATGGAAGAGACATTTGTTTTGGCTCACGGGTTTTAGAGGATGCAGTTCATAGTGAGTTGGCTCCAGTGCAGGAAGAGTGTGCTGGAAAGTTCTGGTGGACGACACTGCCCATGCTGTGGTGGTTAGAAAGCAGAGTTAAGAGAGAAGCCAGGGACATGGATAGGCTTCCCAGGTCTCCCTTCCAGGGACTCCATGCCCTCGAAGTGCATTCAGTGCCCCTCTGCTCTGGTCACCTTCTGGAAGCCCCACCTCCCAGTACATGAAGCTTTTGAAGGACGCTGAGGTTCTAAATTATCACAGGATCTTAGCAGCAAGTGTGATCTTTCCTCTCAGAAAAGACTATTTTTTCAGTATGCTAATGTAGCATCCAAGTGTGATCTTTCCTCTCAGAAAAGACTATTTTTTCAGTATGCTAATTGTCCAAAGTTTTATTCAGAGACTTACTGATAGGAAGGATTTTTAGATACTGGATAATTCTGTGTGCTTTTATTTATGTTGCTTGTATTCAAGAAAATTCATTAGAAACACAGGCTAAAAGCAAAACAGCAGCCCAAGCTTCTGGTGGAGCTTTGAGGCCATGCTGTTAATGTACTTGAGATCTTACTTAAGGAGACCCCAGCTCTGTGGCCACAGAGAATTTCCTCTCTTTGGGAAATATAATTGTCATGAATGATTTCCTTCTAGGAAAACCTTTTATTTCTGCCTCCCTAACACACCATTTACTCCAAAGTATACTTTGCTTGCTTTATGCTTTCTGTTTTATGTGGTGGAGTGGAGTCTGCCAGTGTCATTAGGGTATTTACGTATGAGAACAATGGAGAAGAGAGTGATGGGTGGAGGGTGCCTGTCCTGCTCTGACCTGCCCTGAGCTCTTTCTCTTACACTCATAGCGTGAAGCAGCACGAACGCTACAGCCAGCTAACCCTGGTCAACTCCACGGCAGCCGACACAGGGGAATTCAGCTGCTGGGGTCAGCTCTGCAATGGCTATATCTGCAGAAGGGACGAGGCCAAAATGGGCTCTACCTACATCCTTTTTACAGGTAATGTGCTCAGTGTACTGCACTTCTGTACTTAGAACTGGGGCTTCCGCTGCATGCTGATTTGCACACAATAGTAAGGCCCTCTTCAGGCTCCAAGCCAAACACTTTCCATTAATTACATCATGTGGGTCTTACGGTGCTTCAAGATACGTGTGAAGTTTTTTTTTCCCAAAGGCAAAAGTTGAAGTTTTCAAGAAAATGGTGGTGCCAGGATTTGAACATAGAACTGATACTATGGTGTACTGTTCAGTGTGATAAGATCTGGACACATGGGGCCATTTAAATATAATTGAGTATTAATTTAAATGGAATGTAATTAAGAGCTAATTGCATTAGTCACACTTGCCACATTTCACGTGTTCAGTGGCGACATGTGGCTGCAGTCCTGGACACAGCACAGAGAACATCTCCCTCACAGACCATTTTGTTGTACAGTACTGATCTTTCTGGAGCCTTCACACATACTGACTCTGAAAAGATATCCTGATACTTGTTCCCATGAGTAGCATGAGCTGAGGGCGGGGACAGGATGCTCAAGTTGTGTTCTTTTTGGTGCTAGGCTCGGGCCTTGGACTGGGGAGCCTGAAAACCCACGGGACTTGTTTTCAGCCAGAGCTTGCATGTTTGAGAAATACATGTTGCAGGCCCCATGTTGCTTGCCTGCACACCTACGCACAGGCTCCTTCATCTGCAGATCCCCTGAACTCTGATGTGAGGAGTTAAAGTTTAGCAAGATACACAGGTCAGGAACAGTTTTCAGGAATCTGGAAAAACTTCCTGAAGCTATTGTCCAGGGTTGGGATCTTTTTTGGCTTCTAGGTATAAGTTTTCTTGAGTTATGTCTTTAATCCACATGCCTTTCAAACACTGACTCCGTGTGTGTGTGTGTGTGTGTGTGTGTGTGTGTTCCACATGCGAGGCAATGACATGCTTTTCTACCACTAAGCTCCATCACCAGCTCCAGGTCTAGGGTGACTAATACCTATAGTCCAAATGGCCCTGTGCCTTTGCCATTAATTAAGGCTTTGATATTGCATGCATTTTCCTTCTCTGTCCAAATTGGCCCTTCCAGCCAAAACATTAGCAAGACATGCTGTGTTCACTAAGCACCAATGTCTTTCTTTATTTCTACAGCATCACTAGGAAATAAGTGCAAGTGATTTTTATCACTTGTGTTACAAAAATAATAATGCTGATTCTGATACTCAAAAATATCCAGTTTTCTGTGACTTATTAGAGTAAGGAATCAAACTATTATTCTGACTCAGGATCCATTGCTAATGCTGCTTGAACTCTCTCTAGGATAAAACATTAAATAGACTGATAGACAGACAGACAGACAGACAGACACTAGCTATAACTAGTGAGAAATTATTCTCAGTTGCCCATAGGCAATCCCTTTGAATCTTCATTTTGGTATACACTACACAGCATTGTTTTGCACCCTTTGTACACCGCACTGCAAAGCAACAGTAGGAACTGAACCCAGCAGGGACAAGTAAGAGCCCTTTTCCCAAACAGGGTGGATGCTATATGTCAAGTTCTGAATGAAGACTCTTTGTCTAGATTAGCACTATTGGGTCTTTATAGACTGGTTCAGGTTTTCAACTGAAGGCTTCACTTGAGCAGAATACTTTGTTCTCTTTGTATTTTGTACGTAGATCTCTTTCTTAATTTATTGTTATTATTTGTCAACCAAAGGAAGGCTAAAACATTTTCTTTGACACTAAAGAAACAAAGTATGTAATTCCAGAACTCAGGAGGCTGAGGCAAGAGGACTGCCAGGAGTTTAATGCTAGCATGGGCTATTTAGTGAGCACAAGGCCAGGCTAAATCACATAAGGAGACCCTGTATCAAAAAGACAAATCAAAACAAAACAGAAACCAGGTCAAAAGCAGAAGTGATCCAAATATGTTGTATCTTTTATTTAATTCCTCAGCACTAAGACAAATGCCCAGGTGGATTTTCACTATAGAGCTTGACAATTCATCCTCCCCACTGTGGGTGGAGTAGGGAAACCCAAATGGGCAGTTCCACAAGCTGAGGGTCCATTGCTGGCTCGGAATTCTTTCCGAGCACATGCTTCTCGGCTACCCATATAGGCAATGTCTGCCATTCATTTCTAGAGTTTTGGTGGAAAAAACCATGCAGCTTCTTTTGGGGAGCTGTTACTAATTTGTACAATGTTTATGCATTTGCCACATACATTTCCTCTTCATCTTTATCCAGAAGGCAGTCAGAGGGGATCCTTCTCGCACTTCCTATTCCTGTACCATGCATAAAGGGAAATGTTTAGACCCTCAGCTTAACGCTTAGTAAGCTGTCCTCAGGAACCAGATGCATGTGGCTGCCACTTGGACTGATCAAGGCTGAGAATGTTGACAGCAGCAGGACTGGCTAAGTGTGCATGGCTGAGTGGTTATTTTCATATGTAGGAAACCCCATTGGTATTTTGCTAAATACTGAGTTATCCACATTATGGATATTAGTTTATAGCCTTTTTGTTTATAGACTATTCCTTTAAGTTTTTAAAATATAAAGGTGTTTAGTAAAAAAAGTTACATGTGCAAACACATATACAGGAGACATGTTTTACCTATATTTTAAAAAATGAATTTAAACATACTTCTTTGGTAGATGCAAATCACTACTGATTTTAAAGGCGTGTGGATTCAGGATGTAGATAGTATATACCTAAAGTCTGTGTGGGGCATGTGTGTGTGTGTGTGTGTGTGTGTGTGTGTGTGTGTGTGTATGCACACACCCCAAAACTGGGTGTAGTGGCACACACCTGTCATCCAGGTGCTGGGAAGGCTAAGACAGGAAGATCACTAAGAGTCTGAACTGTGTAGTGATACCCTGTACCAATTAAATAGATTTTAAAAAAACATTTTTTTTTAACAAAAAGTTGTAAGGCATCATGTCAGTAGTTTGAAATTTAAATAGTTTAATTCCTCTGGCTTGGCTCACTGATTCTAATTATAAGCCCTTAAAACAAAGATCTGGCAGAATACCTTTCAGAGGGAAGATGAGAGGTAAGAGGTTGGGTGACAGTCCTCAGCCAAATAGTGGTCCATCAGAGACCAAACCTGAGGCCAGCGGGTTCCTCCCCTGCCCCTGGTCCACTCCCTTACACAGCCTTGGGCAGGCTTAGGTCTTCCAGGTGAGAACGCACAGGCTGCCACTGTCCTGGTGTGGTGGGAAATAGTGGCCAGTTGGCAGTTACTAACTATAGCTGAGGCGTTAAGTTCTCTGTATAAAAGCAGGAATTGTCCAAGGTTTAAGACTGCTTTTAGCATTAAAAAAAAAAAAAAAATCAGTCTTTTTCCTCAGTTTGGTGATCCATGGTCTGATTTGGGTTTGAACTAACACCTGTTTTGTTTATTTTAAGGAGCTAAGAAGTGTTATTCAGCTTTATATCAGTAAAAGAAAATGCCTCAGACAATTACCTTAGCAAGAGAAAAGGTTTATTTTGGCTCACAGTTTTGAAAACTCTGGTCCATGATCAGTTAGCCCCATCTCTGTGTGGCAAGGAAGCCCATCATGGCAGGATCACACAGTGAAGCAGAACCACTTACCTCATGGCCAGGAAGCAAAGAACAAGAAGAAACTGGAATCTCACCATCCATTTTTAAATGGCACGCCAGGACCTCCCACCAGGCCCCAGCCTCTAGAGGGCTTAACACTTTCTAGTAGTGTCGCTGTGGGACCAAGCCTTTAATATGCAGCCAACATAAAATCATTCTTCAAAAAAAAAACAAAAACAAAAGCAAAAACAAAACTGCATGAAGAAGCTAGCTTTCTCAGTTTATAAGGGCCCAGTAGTCTGACTGCATTGCTCATCTTTGCTCATGGGCGTTAAGAGTTCTTAAGGAACTTTTTATTGTCTTCAGAGTAAATGAGACCGTGTCTTCCTATTTGCAGAGAAAGGAGAACTGTTTGTACCTTCTCCCAGTTATTTTGATGTCGTCTACCTGAACCCCGACAGAAAGGCTGTGGTTCCTTGTAGAGTGACTGTATCGTCAGCCAAAGTCACACTACACCGGGAGTTCCCTGCCAAGGAAATCTCAGCCAACAGAACAGACATTATTTACGACTTGAAGAGAGGCTTTGTGTATCTGCATCCTCATTCTGACCACCAGGGGGTGGTGTACTGTAAGGCAGAGGCTGGGGGCAAGTCTCAGATCTCCATCAAGTACCAGTTGCTGTACGTAGAAGGTAAGCCTGCTACCCAGCCCCACCCCCAATGCCTGGATTTTAGTTACTTTCCATGAGCCCCTATCAGAAACTGCTAGTTTGTTATGGATGGAAATATAAAGGCATAGAATGCTATTCTTATGGGTCCCCCTACTGCATTACCACTTCTAGAATGTTCTTCCCTGTCCCGACTAACCTAACACTCTTTATTGCTTTTCTCCAAATTTTCCCACTTGTGGCTGTGATGCTGCCTCTGTGTTGGGTCAGTTCCTTCAATGCCCAGCCTCCTCTAAGCACATTCTCCCAGCTTCTTTGTTTTAACCACAATCCCCCCTGTATTTTCTTATTGGTGGAGCATGTGGTAGCCAGGCAAGCAGGCAGGCAAATGCACCCATCCCTCTCCCAGGACTCTTCCACTCTTAGCTGGTGGCACAGGGGCAGGCTGGTAAGTACATCCCCACTGGCACCTTCTCTCTCCCTCAACTTCCTCAGCAGAGAAGCCTCTCCCAGCACACTGCAGAGGAGAGGGGAAGACTTCTCCATGCACTGTAATTCCTCCAAGATGACTTTCCTCTCTCTGAAAACTTCTGCTGATGAAGGGTGAATGGTCTTTGAGGTGGGTAGAGTCCACCCACTCCCAATGTGGTTCTTAGTCCTGTGGAGAGATGCATGTCCCAGAGCTAGCTGTGTTCTGGAATTAGAATTTAGGCTCTTAAAACCTCCTTTTCCCAGCTATGAGCCTTATTCAATAGGACATGGCTACTCCCTGCTTCCAAGTAACTCCCTGTTTCCAAACTGTCTTTGGCCACCCTCAGCCCTTTTTTGCTAATGCCCCCCCTTTTACCTCCCTCCTTCCTTCTTCCCCCACCCATTTCCTCAGCCTCCTCCCAGTGACTCCCTCCTGTTCTCCACCAGAACAGCCCTGCCAAGGACGGCAGGGACTCTAGTGTTAAACTGAGCAGCAGGCACGGTCTGTGCTCAACCAAGCAGAGTCCACCTCTCCTGTATCCTCCCAGCTCCACTTCTTCCTTCCCATCCTCCTCCTGCCAACTTTCTCATTCTGCCTTGTCGGTCCTTGGCTTTGTACTCTTAAATGTTGGGCTCCCCAAGGCGCCCTTTTTCCACTGAGATTTTAGTTCTGAGTTTGCTTCCTCAAGGAAGCCTTTGGACTCTTGCTAGGCAGCCTCACCCGTATCCATAGTTGTACTTCCTATCTGTACAGTAGGGGCTCCTGAATGAGTATGAGTGGCCCGGAGCCATGCACACCAGGCTCATGTGTCCAGCGTACATCTGCCATGACGTGCTGTGTGGGCTGCTCAGCCCAGCGGTGGTCAGCCTCGCTCTCCCAGGCCTTGTTCTCCTTCATCCTCTGCCTCAGTGACCACAGCACATTTGCCAACATGCAGGAGGGTAGCTCACAGTCCAGTCCGGCCTCCTCCCTGCCTCTCCTTTAGTCTTCCTTTCATTAGATTGTTTTCAATCCTACATTTTCTCTCCATCAGCTTCATAACTTGAAAAGAGCTCAAGTCATCATCTAATAGTAGGACAGACATTAAGACCCTACTAAAAGTGTCCCCGCCCTCTTTCCCTGATCCATTTTCCACACTACTGCTGATTATAGCCCTAATTAAACAGCCCCACAGGTGCCTACTTCCTAGAGCCAGTTACAATTCTCCATGTGCCTAGTGGGCCACATGAGCCTGGCCCTGCCTTTGTCCTCCTCAGCTGCCTACTACGGACCCTCTTCTTCGTTCAGCTTTTTCCATCTTACCCTACAGACTATGCACCCAGGGATTTCTAGTCCACCAGTACCCCCACCCCATCGTCCCCACCCAAGTCTCTTAAGCTTACCCCTGAGATTTTTAGTTCTGAGTTTACTTCCTCAAGGAAGCCTTTGCTAGTTCAAACTGATCTGAACATGCAGAGCACACTGGGCTTCTCCTCCACGGCACTTAACACAGTCAAAGTTTTAAACAATCCATATGATTTTGTTTAGTGGCCACTCCATTAGAGGACACAGACACTCCACTTCTGCCTTCATGACTTCTGTGGTCCCAGCTTTGGAGTACACCACTTTGCCCAAGACCACCAGGCAAATTACTTGTGAAGAAACAACAAAGAAACGTGTTTCTGAAGTGCTATGATATAAATGCATTGCAAACATGGGTTGCACTAGTGCCCTTCCTGGAAACATCTTACACATATCTTTAGGCTTCCCTTTTTTCTGAGCATGAATGGCTACATAGCTATCTGTCTACCTCCACCCTTTCTGATGCTACCAGCCAGATGCCTTCCATTATGTTGTTTTTTATCTTTACTCACATACCTTCCCCCCGATTCCAGCTTTTTATTCATACAAGCCCTGGCCAACTTGTTAGCCTCTTGCCCTGTGAGCACAGTAACCTTGGAGTCTGGACCATCTGAGAAAGGGACAGAGGCGGCTTCAAAGAAAACCAAAGCAGTGGGCTAAGAGGGACCTGGTGTAGGTTGGAAAATCTAAGATAGGGAGAAAAGTCACATCTGTCTCCAAAGAGAGTGTGTGTGTCACTTCATATGTAGTGTCACACTTATGAATCCCATCTCACACTTCCTGTCTCCTGTTCACTTCCAGTCCCCAGTGGTCCCCCATCAACAACCATCTTGGCCTCCTCCAACAAAGTAAAAGGTGGAGACAACATCAGTGTGCTCTGTACTGTCCTAGGGGAGCCTGACGTCGAGGTGGAATTCAGATGGGTATTTCCAGGGCAGAAGGTAAGTACCATACTGGCCTCAGGCAGTCTTTAATCATTTTGTCCCTGTACATTGCAAGAAACGTGTGGGCCTTTGGCAAGGGCCAGGGCTAAGTCGGTGGAGGTAAACCTATGGCACATGTGCAGCAGCGGGCTGTCATCACTGAAAGCCCTAACAGGGTCGCCATTACTGGTCTAAGGTGTTTCAGTATACTTACAATTACTCATTCCATATACACTCTTCATATGCAGTTTTTGCTTTCATAGCCCCTAACTAAGAAAGGACAGTGGCCTGAAAGAGGAAGGAGGGACCTCAGTCTTCAGTCTGATCTTCTGGGTTTATTAGAGGCAAATCTCACCTTCCAGTGTCTTCACAATGTTCTCCAAACTATGTCCTATGGTAGGAACTCTGAGCAGACACCCAAGAGGATGTACAAAGATAGGCCCTGTCGAAAAGATGTTTGGAAGCCAGAGGTCATCTGAAAATAAACTTTGCACAGAAGCAACTACAGCACACTTAGCCTTTGTGCATGTTTTGCTCAGTGAGATAAACAACTTTGCTACCAAGATGGAACAATCCCTTCATTGCCAGAGGAGATTTCACTTCTCAGTGGCCAATACACTTCTGTCCTAAGAGCCGTAAAGAGTGGGAAATGACTAAAGAGTGAAGTAAACACTCCCTGAATAGTGTTATTTTCCAGCATTCTACTACTAGGTAGTTACTAAAAAGTGTTGCCACACTGGGAAGATGTTAATGATTTTTAAGAGGGCTGGTATTTTTACATTAATTTCTGTGTTATGGGCAGAAAAATATTAACTTAGTAATATTAATACTAAGTGGAGTCAGAAAACACTATTTTCATCACTACCTTTGGCAGAAATATCTCAGAAGTGACCATCTCCTTCTAGAATGTGATATCATATCATCTAGGGAATGGTTTTATCTACCCAAAGTACAACTGTTCTACCTCTGGAGGCCCATGGCACATAAGGCACAGTACTTCTCCCTCCTCCAAGGCCAAACAACTCTTCACTTACAGTGACTATGTGGAGCTTCTGATGTTAAATTCTGCAAAAAATAAGAACCCCTTGAGGAGATATTAGTGAGAAATACAAAGATGGAGGCAGTGAAAATTTTAGTCTGTATTTTTATACCCAATACCAATTTCATTTAGTTTCTAAAGAATACATCTGAGAAATGGTATAAGCTTACTGAAGAAAGGTATAAGCTTACTGAAGAAAATGGCAGAAAGAAATCACCAAACAATATTCTGAAATTTAAGACTCCACTTAGAAAAAAAATGTAGCCTTGAATATTTATACAGTGCAAAAGCTTCCAGAGCACAAGGCTCTGCATATCAAATACATAGAGCTCATCCTTAAGTGTGAACACTGCACTTGGAAAGGAACAGTGTGTTGGGTGCATGGGAGCTGTTTAGAGCAGCTTGTTGCTCCTGCAGCTTGTCTGTGTTGGTGTCATTAAACAGGATGAAAGGCCTGTCTCAATTCAAGATACTTGGAGACTGATCCACAGAGGACTTGGACACACCACAAGGATCTCCCAGAGTATCATCACGGTGGAAGACTTTGAGACCATTGATGCAGGGTATTACATTTGCACTGCTCAGAATCCCCAAGGACAGACTACAGTAGCTGCCACTGTTCAATTTTCCTGACTTGGAAAGTGAAGTATTGTGGCTTGGTGGAAAGCCTGCTTGCATACATAGCCTTGGGCTTCTTATTAGTGCTTTCCCAGAGGCTGATGTCAATGCCAAGTGGTAACCTTTGCCTGAGAGTCAGACCCACACGTCCAAACTAAAAGGAATTCACCCATCTATTAAAGGAAATGTTAACCTTTCTAACAGAAGGCATGTATTTTGACTGCTTACCTATGTCCATGTTTTGTATACTATAAGAGCATATACACCAGTAACTTTAATCATTTCTATTAAATGAGCAAGTTTTTGTAAAAAACAAAAAAAAGGATTAAGTGTTTATTTAAGTTGGCTTGCAGGACATCAAGGAAGACTTGTTGGCAGCAATACCTCAGTCAGTACATAAGGTTCTCTTTGAAATAACAATGCCCCTACATCAGATTTTTAAATGTACTGATACACAGTTCAGCTACTTATCTACAAGTAGTGACTTAAGATTCAAGTGCTTAGATCTATCACTTGTCATCAGTAGCCACTTTAAAGCATGAGTTACTTTACAAGGTATCAAAAAAATCAAATATACTTAATTCTTTGCTGTCTAAAGTCCTAATTTTAGACTACACAATAAGAACTAGAACATGTGTTTTTAGTTTAACTTTTAACATAAATGATTTTTTAAAATTGTGTCAAAATTTTATCTGAAAAGAGTAAAAGAGTATGAGAAAAAGACTCTCCAGAGCAAACTTAGGCGAAACAAAAGAGGAAAAGAAAAAAGGAAGAAAAATAAAAGCATATCCTGGTCTAGAAGACACAGAGTGGGCTACCATGAAGATTCAGGATAGCTGAAAAAAAATATTGAGCATTATCTAGACTCATCTTTAAAAAGTATTTAGGTGAAAGCTTATTTAAACCAGCTAGGATTTATTTCTCAAATACACATCTCTGAAATTTAAAAAGCTCAGCTCTAACTCAAGCTCTGTGAGCCAGATTTTGGCCCATGATGAATTCTGTGGTTTCCACTGGAAATTCCTGAGAAGTGACTTAGGAGACACCACCTGAACTACTTGGCTATTCGATACTTTGAACAGTGAAATAGGTCAGAGGCTGCAATTCTTATATTGAATATTCCAGCATTATTTATTTCATTAAAATACACTTTCCATCACTAAAAACAGCACAGCTACCATTGTTTACACATCTGTATCATTATGACGTGCCAATATTTTGCATTCTGCGTGAAACATTTGGTTTAAACAAATCTCAAAAATTCTCTATTTTGTTCCCTATCTTCTTTCATACTGTCTGTCATCCTCTGAGGATGCTTTTATTAATTGCTATAAGGTTTATTTCCCAGACACCTACATGGTATGGAGAACTGCAGGGAATAGCATGAAATTACCATGCACAGGGGATGTATGACAAACCCAACTTTGGCTAATGTCACTGAGAACAACGTGGAAATCAGAACAGAGATATTCCAGGAGCTGGCAGTGAATCTATATCCCCACAAATCCAAAGCAAACAGAAAGTTACATATGTAATGAACTATCAGAGGTTAAAGACATCCAACACAATCACTAATTAAAATAAACATGCATAAGGAGTATCAGTTGGCTATGTAATATACATGAAATTGATGACTCAAATACCCACATCTAGTTTCCTAATCTGTTCTTACTGTAGGGGCTATGCACACAGCCATCCAATGGAGATTAGTAAATACTGACATCACAAGATTGACACATGCAGGGGGGGGGAGAGAAAGCCACAACTGTCCTATCTTCCACAGAATTTTAAGCCAAGGGTGGTGGTAAGGGCAGCTCTGAAAAGAAGCCCAAACGTAACTTGGAGGGTTGTCAAGCCTCATTTTTCACTTGTCTGCTAGAGATCCTGCTACCTTTCTAAAGAAAGGAGTGCTCACAGACTACCCTTAAGCTAGCACTGTCTTCCCAAGCTCTTTTATTCTACTAAACACACCATTATTGGCTTAATCGAAGTACTTCTACTTAGCAGTAAGTGCTGAGTCCTATTTTTCTTAGCTCTAGCCAATAACTTCCTCTTTTTCATTATTGTATGTAAGGCTTTCCAAAATTTGTGTATCAGATCCAGACTTTAGTTTGTTTTGAAAATGAGTTCAGCACCTTGGAAGTGAGCTAGCTCTGGCAAGGCAGAGATAAGAGGTAGAAGGTTTTGTGGCTCTGGATGGTAGAGAAAAGAAAGGGAGAAATAAGGATAATGAAGGAGAAGCATATAAATCTATAAGGATTAGTTAGCTCAAGGTAAACAATAAGGCAGAGCAATCCATTGGCACTGCCCTTTTCCTTTATACAGATTTTTAAACAAGAAATATTAGGATTCTAGATTTCCTCATAGCCTCAGATAATGGATCACTGAATAGTGTTAGGATTATGTAACCTACAGAAGTCTAATCTGATGAGCGTGAACATTTAAAAACTCCAAACAAGTTACTCCAAAAAGACATGGAAAATATATAGACATTGACAAGTCAAAGCTTTTCTTACCATACCCTCTCTGTTGTATCTCAGGGTTGAGCAGAGCTGGTGGTGGAGAATTACAATTCAAGCAACTATTGCTTTTTCTTCTATGGCTTTTGTTACAATGTGTACGCTGCCTGTGATCTGATTTAGTACATACCCAGCTACGTTGAGCTTTTGACTTTTATGCTACACTTTTATGCTAAAGAAGGCTGCACGAGACACGTGACACTCTCTCACATCCATTTCATTCATATACCCCACCCATAGTCGGACCAAATAAAAATCACAAGAAGGTGTCTGTGATGTAATGTTATAAAGGTTATAAATCTTTATCTTAATAGGGCCCTGAGAGTTTTTCCCCTTAAGCTTAGGTGAAAAAGGCAATGAACAAGATTCTCTCGTTCCTTAAGTGCTTTGTGCAACAAGTTCGATGTTGATTCTGAAATCTTTTTTAGAGAAATCTTTCAGACCAAGTCAAAAAGTCTTTCTCCAGAGTTCCAGTCTCCCAAGTAACCAATTTTGGTGGCTGCTGTTTTCCAGTTATCCTGAAGAAACTCCATCTGAGCTAATGCGGCTCCTGCTCCCATGATGGTTATAAGGGTGGGTCCTGCAGCCCTGCATCCAACTGCCCTCAGAGTCTCTTGCTTCCAGGAAGCGTCATCTGGGTGAAACGCTAGGGCTGGGGAAGGAGCCTGAATTCCTTGGTGACTGAAAAGGGATGGCTGAGGACGTGGGGGACCTCTTGGGGCTGCACAAGTCCCCATTGTGTAGCTTCCACAGCAGCTCCTCGTTCTCCATGGAGAGTCGCTTGTTGACTTTTGACTCCTTCTCCAGCGACTCCTGCAGCACAGCCTGCTCTGTGGAAAGTTGCCTTGAACACAAAAGAGAGCCACAAACCATGTGAATTTAAGTTAAAAACTTGAAAATCAAAAAACCCGCGCGAATGGGACCAAATACAGTCCTGCAGAAGGGCACAGGGATGCCAGCTGGCTCAGCCCAGCCCGATACTACACCCGAATACTTGCTGTGGGGCAATTGGTAGTAGTCAGTGTGGCATGTTGACAGGGATGCCACGGGTTTTATGACTGTCATATTTGTGAGTGCTTCCTTTTTTGAAAGACTTATTTATTGTTGGTGAGGATAAAACCCAGGGCCCTGCATGTGTGAGGCAAGCACTCTGAGCCGCATCTCCAGGATATTTTCTGTTTTTTTTTGTGCTGCTCCTTCTCTGAATGCATTCTCAGGCAGTAAGCCAGGGACTCAGGGAGGTTTCCTCACTTAGGTTTCTGTTTCATTCAGGCCACTTTGATAAAAGCATGAACAGATATCATCATATTTTTCCTATTTTGGAAGTCAGTACTTTTTTTTAACCGCTCACTCTGATCACGTTTCCAGGAGGTACCTGGGGGAACATGGTATGAAACATGTTCAAGAATGGGAAGCCAGCAAGAGGATGGGACTGGTTTATTTTTACCTTGAAATTGCCATGTGCTTGTCCATCCGAGCTTTTAATTCCTCATTCTCCTGCTGGAATCGCTTCAATTTGTCAACCAGAGCTGTGTTGTTATCCACCTTGACATAAAGAATTCCAAGGTCTATTATCCAGTAGCAAAAAAGGTAAGAGCTTTACTTCTTAAGATACAGTCTTGATGCAAGCCCACTTCGGAGAGCTTTAGGGAAATTTAGCACATTGAGCTCTTTATATTCTAATACACAACCAAAAGTACTCTAAAGCAGCAAAACAGAGCATGTAGATACTATGTATTTTTTTAAAAAAGTGTATGCTAGGTGCCCAAAAACAGACACCAAGGTCATATTTTTAGAATCTGCTCTGAGAACTGGTGCCCAGACCTGGGAGACCCCGCACACTGTGCCTATTCTCTTGTAAGGTAGTGCAGCAAATACTGCAGGTGATCAGCCTATGTTTTTCACAGCTGTGACATCTTCCTGTGGTGAGCTTTTTTAGGCAAAAAAAAAAAAAAAAAAAAAAATCCAATAAAAACAACTCACATGAAAACTCATAGGGCAATAGTTCATAGTTCTTGGCTACATTTAAAAAGGCCTTGGGCAGGCCAAACAGCTCAGCGGATTAAAGCACCTGCAAGCAGGCACAGGGATCAGGGGTTCTATCCCTGGGGTGCACTGAGATGGAAACTGAGACTGTGCATGGTGGAACATGGCTGTAATCCCAGCTCTTGGAAGGTTGTAAATAGGAAGATCATTAAGAGTCTGATCCCAGCCGGGCATGGTGTAATCTTGGGAGGCTGAGGCAGGAGGATTGGTGCAAGTTCGAGACCAGCCTGGGCTACAAAATTGAGCTCAAGGCCAGCCTCAACTGCATAGCGAGATCCTGTCTCAAAAAAAAAAAAAGAGTCTGATCTAGTAGTGAGACCTTGTAGAACTTTCCCTAAAAAGTACAAAAACAAACAAACAAACAACAACAGAAAAAAAACCTTAGTACATCTCATCTCAGATCTCTGGTTACTCTTAAGTGTTTCTCTCTGAGCAGTGGTACAGAAGTACAATGCACCAAAGTTCCATAGATCTTGGAATGAAAGGAAACACTACAGAAGGAATAAGATCCCTGAAGTTACATAATCACTGACATGACAGGAGCTGATTCTAGCCCAGCTTGTTTTCGAAATGCGTGATTTATTACTTAAGAGGAACCCTGCAGCTTGGTCACAATCCTAAGGTGCTGTCCTTGCAATATTATCTTATGATGACTTTACTCTGACTAGTGCCAAGTTTAGATCTCTGCTATTTTCAAGACATCCTGGCATCCACAAAATGCTCAGGGCAAGCTCTTCAGGTGAAACAACTTTCTAGAAAAAAAGTCCCAGAATAAAAGAAAAAGGGACTATATGAGATGCTCAGTAACTATAAAGGCCCTGGAATTATAGACTAGCTAGTGATAGTGATTGACCTTAAAATGTTATTTAGTCTAATCCTTCATATTAAAAAAAGGAAATCAAAATATCAGTGTCAATCATTGGCAGAGCTAGTTTTCATAGTCATACCAAGATTTCTTCCTTTGACAACCTCACAGGCTTTTTCAAAGGCCTAAATAAGTAAAGTAACAGTGGATGTAGCTGTCACCACTGCAACACATTCTTGTCTTTGAGACAGGGTCTCTCTATCTAGCCAGGCTGGTTTCTAGCTCACAGTGACATTTCTGCCTCGGCCTCCCAACTGCTGGAATGGCAGGTGTGTGCCACCATTCCTGGCCAGCAACACAATATACAGGACAATGGGACACCAATGGATGTTAACATGAAACTTCTCTTGTTTGATAAGACATAGAAATACTATGAATCAACAAAAAGTTAAAACATGATTTCTACAAGTCTGTTTTATTGCTTATGGTCTTCTAGAAAGTTCTGACACATAAATGGCATAAGGAGTTAACAAATTACTAACAGGATCATTGGAGTTATCACTGCCTGCCTGACGAGCAGAGCATCACACCCAGTCTACCAGGGTGAACTTGGGCAGCAAGTGCTATGTCACGGGGTTGGGCCTACTAATAACTATGAGTCCCTTTCAATCCTTAAAATAAAGACAAGATTTCCTGATAATATGAAGTGTTTCTATGTATATGTACACACAGGCTAGCTGTTAGATCCCTCCAAAGACAAATCATAGTCTCTAGAAGAAAACCAAACCAAACTAAATCAAATCCTCAAACTTTAAAGGAACAACAACAAAAATCAGACAAGAGGGACCTATTGTTCATGGTTGTTCTGAGTTTGAAAGAGAAATTTATTCCATGAATCACCTATAGGGGAGCAAAGGCAAGTAGTACTCGGTGACTGGTACAGTCAGGGACAAAGTACAGCAATGCCTTGGATTGTTTAAGCTGCCCTGCCCTTCCTGCCAGCTTGGTTCACATCCTGACCAGCAGCAGCTGTGTCAAAGCCCAGCCAAGATTGACAGTGGACACTCATCAGGCTCCTCAAACACATGGCACTGTACAGATTTGTCACACTCATACTCTAGTTCTCTGTCCTGCAGGCTGTGAATTAAATTGTAGTCATAATACTTGCTATTTGTCCAACTGGCTTAATCTTATTAAAGCATAATTATATTTTACATTACCAGAAAAAAAAAGATGAGGTATTAGATTCTATTGCTCCAGTGGAATTAATCTATATATCCAACTGCTCTGGACATAAGAAACCTGTCCAGAATTGTGGCACATTAAAGTATTGATTTTATATTATTTAAATTTTTATGCTTGATGTTTGTTATACTTTATTCAAGAACTGAATGTTGTTTTAACATGGTCTTTGAAAAATAAATGTACCAGAAGGCCACAATAAATCAGTCTTGAATAAACTTGGAGAAGGAAATGTAACTTCTATGTTGTATATGATGTTAAGTACCTATAACTAGCAGCTAACTCAAGTCCCCAGTTCTAAATCCCCATTTCACAAGTATTACCCATTGGGTAAGATTCTCAATTCACCCTGGAGGAGACATACCAGCTTTTCCATTTTCATTAACTTGACATCCTGCTGGTGCAGTTTCTCATTCTTGATCTCTAATACAGCTTTCAGGCTTTCTAATTCTTGCTCCAGATACATGATCTGAGGATTTTTCTGGAAAGAATACAGCAAGACATTGCTCTAACTGATTTCACAAAGTCACACAGCATTTTTTATTGGACTTAAATTTTAAAAAAATGAAAACAAAACATCATTCATGTCAGTAACATGGAAAAATATTTATTGCATCAAATATGTTACTAAAAGCAATAAGGAAACCAGTGCTTACAATGCAAGAAGAGAGCTCTGGAGACCAAGCATTCACAAGGTTTTGGCAGAGACAAAGTGGAACTAAGCAAAGCCAGTACCCAATAAGAAAGAGAACAGCACTATACTTGCAGAGTTCTCTCAAAAATGACTAAAACAGAAATCAACTCTTGAGTCTTATTTTTTTTCATGATGGTTCTATACTAACCTGGCCATATTACTAGGGCAGTCATAACACTATCATTTTATATTGTGACACCCCAACATAAAATGATAGTGTTACATGTCATATAATATATACTCTACTGTGATTCTTTCTAAAGTGAACTCTTAAGAGAAATATCCAGCTTACTCCTTACTTAATGGATGGAAATTCAACCAAACCATCCAAAAATTTGATTCAAATTACCAGTATGAGATCTGTTGATAAGCTGTTTAATGAGGACATTTCTTAGATAAAATTCAGTGTTGTGGATGGATGTTAAAGCCACTCTTTCAGGAAGTGGATTCCATTTCATAGCAGTTCTTTGGGAGAATCCAAATCCCTTTACTTAAAGAAAGATAAAACATACTCTGCAGGCCAAATGATTACTCGGGAAAGATATTAGCCAGAAAGGGTCAGGACGGTGCTAACATTCAGACTGTTATTTCTACACTTTACAAAACTTCCATGTAATACTTTTACATATTATGCACAGAAAATGGCAAATCTTACTGTTTTGGGTAGGAAACCGCATGATATCCTCTGTCCATTTCTTAAAAAGAGCACTTAACATTCTGTCCTTGATGTCTTATCTTGGTCTCTGATTACAACCTCCAATGAAGAGGTGGGCAAGGCTCTGGGTTTCACTGCTTCCCTCTATTTCCTCCTTAACTTTTGAAAACTGGCTGTAGTAGCACCTATGTTCCAGGAAGCTCTTTCAAATGCATTCCCTGAACTCTCAGGAAGACATACACTTGACAAGTCTAGCTTTCTTATTAATAAACTCACTGACTTTTTCTAAATTCTTCCAGCACAAAGAATTCTGAAAGTTCTTTGACATGATTTGAGCTAGTTTTATCAAATGTCTAGAGGGTTGTCCAAGCCAACTATCAGAAGACTGTCTCACTGAGACAGTTCCACAAAAGTAGTTAAAGAGTTGGAAATAGAACTTAAGTGTCAAAACTATGGTTCTGCAGTTCCAGGGCACAAATACATAGAATGAAAATGGTAATACTAAAAACATAAGCAGGAAGAAATATGCCTGCCCCAATAAAAAAGGGCAAGAATAAGAATACGAGTCATAAGAGAAGGCAGAGTTTACTAGAAAAACCTGTCCTTTGCCAAAGAGACAATTATCCATATGGTGATACAGCAGTCATGCCTAGGGAAGAATATTGTACTGATACGTGCTCCACATGGATGCAGCTTGAGAGCACTAGCTTATGTGAAGGAGATAACCACAAAGGCCACGCCCTATGTGATTATGTTCATGAAATGTCAAGAGTAAGCAAATCCATAGAGATGGAATGTAAACAAATGGTTGCTCTGTGCTGGAATACTAGGGGAGTGGAAGGAATATTTATGCATTGAGATTTCTTTGGGGGATGATAAAAATGTTCTAGAATTAGATACCAATGACTAATGCACACCTTTATGAGCACACTAACACTCACTGAATTGTTCTGTTATTTTTTTCTTTTCTTTCTGTCTGTCTTTCTTTCTTTCTTTTTCTTTCTTTCTTTCTTCTTTCTTTTTGAGACAGATTCTTGCACTATAGGCCAGGCTAGTCTTGAATTCATGGTAATTCTCCTGTCTCAGCCTTCTGAGTGCTAGGATTACAGCTGTGTGCCACCTGGCTTGAACTATTTATTTTAAAATAGTGAACCTTGTGATATATAAATTATATCACAATTTAATGGTTACTTACAAAAATAAGGTATTTTTGCATAAAAGACTGGCGGTTTTATTTTCCTATAGGTACTCACTTAGATCAACCATAATAAATTGAATTTCATCTGTAAGTCAGTTCTTACCATTTAAAAAGAGATACCAGTGAACAAAGAAGTTGTCTTAAATAGTTACACAAAATCAGACCAAATTCAAAGTCCCAGTCCAAAAAGGGCAATCTGAGGTGAATAAATCCTTCTCAGATAAGAAATACAAACGGCAAATAAATACATGAAAACATACTTGATAGCATTGGTCATTTGAGAGATGCAAATTAAAACAGCACTGAGATTCCATCTCGCCCCAGAAGGAATGGCTATCACCAAATACTTGAAGGAAAACAAATTCTGGAAGAGCCTTGGGGAAAAAGGAACATTTTCCAATGTTTGTGGATATGAAGACCGGAACAGTCACTGTGGAAATCGGTATGAACAGTTCTTAAAAAACTAGGATCAGAGGTCCCATTCAACCCAGCTATTCTTCTTCTGGGTATCTTTCCAGAAAAATTAAAATCATAATTACAGTGATGTATGTGGAAAACAACCCAAGTGCCCATCAACTGAGGAATGGATAAAAAAGATGTGGTTTTTTTTTTTTTTTTTTGTAATGGCATACTACTCAGCCATAAAGAAAGATAAACTCGAGACTTTTATAGGTAAATAGATGCAACCTGAGGCCATACTCATAAGTGAAATAAATGGACTCATACATGTAAACATCATATTGTCTCCCTAGTGTGACAAACTGAACGACTAAATAAGATCCAGTATATACAATAGATGTTGTGACTTGGGAAGAAACTCTTCAAAAGAAAAGACAGCCAGGCGTGGTGGCGCACGCCTGTAATCCCAGCACTTGGGAGGCTGAGGCAGGAGGATCAGTGCGAGTGCAAGACCAGCCAGGGCTACAAAAATGAGCTCAAGGCCAGCCTGAACTGCATAGAGAGACCCTGTCTAAAAAAACAAAAGGAAAAAAAAACTGACCAAGGAAAGGAGAAAGAAAAAAAGAGAGATAGATGAGAAAAATAGATGAGATAGATAGATAGGTAGGTAGATAGATAGATAGATAGATAGATAGATAGATAGATAGATAATTTAAAAGAAAGTTTTGTGCAAATGTTATTTGGAAAGATATTCTATCTTGTAATTCAAATAACTAAACTAACAGGATGATAACAGTACACAATACAATTATTGTAACTCTCCTACTAGCCTACTGTTTTGAAATTCTGTTATTTTTTCTTTAAAACACACACATACACACACACACACACACACACAAAACTGCCAACTCCAAAACTGTATTATTTCTCTGCAGAACATTTAATTGACCCTAAAACTGAGCAGAAGAAAACATCAGTAGTGATAAATGAACACAAAACTTACTAAATTTGCCTTCTCTTTTGATATTCTTTTTTGTTCTTCTGTTTTCAGCTTTTCATTCAAAGTATCATTTTCACTCTTCAGATCACAGATTTGTTTCTGAAACACCATGACACGTGTGGAATGTAAATTATCAGGAAGATATCAGAGACAGAACAGAGATACAAAGAAATATATCCAAAGCATACAGACATCAAAAAAATAAATAAAGATGATTTGGGGGGTGGTATTCAGATTCACTCACCTCTAATGATTCCTGCTTCTCATAAAGTAAATTCTCAAGTGACTTCTTTTCCATTTCATGGCTTTTCTTGATTTCTGGGGGAGAAAAAGATTTTTAAGGCAATACTATTCAATGATATCATTGTATTCCACAAATACTAAAGGACATACATGTAGGAGTTGATTATGATGTTATGTCTGTCTAGTGCTTCATATAAACTGAATGATCTCCTCTCAGAATAGGCTTGTGTAATGGGTGAGGCAGAGGTTCCTGTCTTAGGACTGTGTATGCTGAGACCCACAGAGGCCAAAAGAGCTTAGAAAACAGAACCAGAAACAGAAGGTCACAGGGTCTCAGGACACTGGCCTCAGATGTGTGGTCTCAATTTGCATTTCTTGAACCAAAGAGAAGCCCAAAATCAAGTACATGGATAGCAGGAAAAAGAAAAACAGCACTTTCCAATCTCTTTTATGCTTCCTCATCTGTGACATCACACAGCTCTATTTTTCTGGTAAGTCCTGAGAACAGGCATCCAGCCAGCTCCTGCTCCATGCCCATGTGCTCCTGTGTGGGATGCAGCTGCTCTAGTGTAAAGACCACAGCTGCACTGCTAAGTTCTGGCAGACCAGCATCTTGGCTTTTTTCTTCCACTTCTAACTTTCTGGTAATAAGAAGTAAGATAATAGTAAAGACTTATGCTTCATCCAACAAGTGTCATCTCCATTTCCCAGCGGTGGTGGTATACAACAGAGTCTAGTGCAAACCCTTCACGTCTTCCCAGGAACCTAAAAGAGCAACCGCTATCCACCACCACCACCAGCAGCAGCAAAAAGGCCTCTCAAATCTTTTTGTTCCTAAAAGACTTGTATTTGTAAGAAACAATTATTTGACTTCTTGGCAGCAAAGTGCATCCACTAATAATGAACAATGCAAAAAGAAACCAAAACACGTCAAACAAATGCCACAGGGCATTCTCTGAAGGGAAAAGTTATGAATCATTTCCTTCTTTAAAAACATCAGGCTTTTCCAATATATCATTTTATGTTTAAATAGCAAGAAAAGATGCTTGCCTGAAAGAGAGGTTTCATAGGCTTGCTTTAGCAATTCTATTTTTTCCGAGTGGCTAGCTTCAATTTCCAGCTTAGAGGTTGCATGGGCAGCATTTAAATTATCAAACTGTAAGAAACAAACAATACAAAAGTTTACCATGAACACAAAAGTTCCAAGTTGAATAAACAAGCAGTAACATGAAGAGACTTTACATATAAGCATTCATCTGAGCCCATGGGCTACCTAACAGTGTAAACCACAACTCAAGACAGAGTGTCTTCTGCCAACTCTCCATGCTGTCCTTCCCAGGAACTCTATGTGCTGCAGAGTTCCTTGATGGCAATGGCTGCGGCCATCTCAAGAAGTGAGACTAGGGTTTGCAGGTTAGTGCAGTGGTTTAAGCACCTGAATGGGCAATCCCAGTCAGGCACAGGAGATGCTGGTTTGATTCCCCAGACCCACCCTTAAGGAAGCCTGAGCCAGGCAAAAAAAAAAAAAAAAAAAAAAAAAAAAAAAAAAAAAATTCTAATAAATGTCTACTTTTAAAAACAAACAAACAAACAAAAGTTCTGAAACAAGAAATAAAATAAAATAAAATAAATTCTAAAAAAAAAAAAAGAAGAAGTGAGGCTATGCTCCACAGTAACAGGGCCATGGAAGCCCCATGCTTGCTCTATTGCCCCATCATCACATGAAGTACTATGTGATCTCACTATATCTAAATAGTAGACACTCTAAATTTTCACTAAATAAAAAATTAAGCTTGGAAATTAAAAAGTTTATAGCATAATAGTGTGTGTGAGAGAAGGGTTATTTTAAAAGTGCCATTCAAAAAAAAAAAAGAAACCCAAATACCAGGATACTTCCAAAGGCATTATTTCTGGACAGTGGCATTAAAGGCTGTCTTAAATTTTATCCTTTCCTTGCAATTCAACATATGGACATAATTTTGACCACAAAAAAACATTCAACTAAAACTTTTTCCACCTATAAACTAAAGGATGAAGGAAAACCCATCAAAAACTGTGAACAGCAATCAGAATTCAAGTAAGCAGCCATGACTAAGAACACACTCCTGTTCTAAGGCACAGACCTGCTCTTGCAGTTGAGCTTTATACTTCTCTGCTTCTTCAATGTAAACGTTCTGAAGCTTTTCACACTCCCCAGTGTAAAACTCCTTTAGCCGACTCTCCAGCTCTGTGCGATCCGTCTGGTGCTGCTGGTTTAACTTCTGGACAAATGCTTCATAGGCTGTTTGCAACTCATTCCTGGCTTTTTCTAACTTCTCACAAGTTGTTGAAGCAGCAACTAAAAAATGAAAAATGAAAGGGCAGATGCCACTGAATTTGCTGTTTTCTAAATTCACACTATTCATACATAGCTAGGATGACTTTAGAGTCATAAATACAATAATGGCTCAGTGCCTAGGACTATCATTTGGGTTGTGAATGTTCCCGAAATCCTCAGTGTTTAGGGCCTGCTTCTCAGCCCATAAGAGGAAGGCCTAACAGAGGGTCTTATATCATTGAAACACAGCCTTGGGGGCTAGGGGCACTGTGGCCCCTTCTTCCTCTTTTTCATTTTCTAGCCATGAGGTGGACAGTTTGTTCCACCTATGCATTCCCTTCCTGCTATGATGAGCTGCTCATTACAGGCCCAAGGCAATGGAGCCAACTGATCATAAGCAGGAACCTCCAAAACTGTGAGCCAAGATAACTCTTTTCTTTTTATGAGCTGGCTGTAGTTTGTTAGAGTAAAACAAAACTGACAGATATAACCTAAATTTCACATATGATAGTAAAGAAGTGGATAGTAAAAGGAAACAGTTGCTGGTAGCAAACATAAAACATAAAAGTAGAAAACACCTCCCCCTCAAAAAAAAAAAAAAATCTCAGCAAATTAAAGCACCTACAGGCAGGCACAGGGGCTGGGGGCTTGATCCTTGGGCCTGCCATTGCTGGCCCCACCCCCAGGGAGCGCTGAGACAGCAATTGAGACTGGGTGTGGTGGCACAAATCCCAACTCTTGGGACGCTGAAAATAGGCGGATCACTGTGAGTCTGATCTAGTAGTGAGACTCTGAACAGCCTGTAGACCCTGCCCTCCCTCCCCCTCCAAATAAATAAATAAATAAACGAACGAACGAATGAACAAATGAATGAATGAATGAATGGACTTAGGAAGAGATGGGTTTCCACCTAAAGGCCACCCTTTTGCACTATGAGCAGGCAACACAGTGGCCACAAAGAGAAGTGCCTCAGATTGGCCATGATGTTTCTAAGGGCAAGTTACTCCATTCCTAGCCAGGGGGCTAAGATATAGGAGCAGAAAGGATCAGACAGAAGGAACAAGTGGATTTTACATGCACACTATTTCAATTTTGCTTCAAAAATATAGTAATAAAAACAAATATTACAACATATTGAACATGAATCACCACAACATAGAAGTTTTAGAGGAAAAGCTATATTTTAAAACGTCCAATATCAGGGGCTGGAGAGATAGCTCAGTAAAATAAGCACTTGCCTGGCAAGTGCAAGGGCCTGAGTTCAATCCCTGGTTCCACAAAAATAAATAAATAAAAAGTCCAATATAATATCCATAAAGTCTAACATATTTCAAGCAGGCAAAGTTATTTATTTATTTATTTATTTATTAATATTTTGGTGGTGATCAAACTCAGGACCTTACACTTGCTAGGCAATCACTTATTCTATGGAACTATCTCCCTGCTCCCCAAAAGTTCCCCAAAGTAATTTTATAAACAATTTAAAGTCATAACATCCTATCTTCTCCCCACCAGTACCAAAAATTGAATTACACATAATATAACACATTGCAGAACACACAATGAAATACATACACACTATAGTAAATGCTAGAGGATCACAAATGTCTTGGTAAGCTTGGCTTCAAACTTTCTCAGTCCTCCTCCATCAATGTGTGCATGCAAAATCCTACTGTAGTTGCCCAGAGAATGCATTTTCTCAGCATGCCAGAGTGCCAATGGATTAATTTAAAATATTACCGATAAATCTGTCCGATTAATTTGTACCTCTGTTTTGGTAAAGAACATATATTTCAGGCATTGTGAAAGGCAAAGGATTATGTTATGACAGAGAAGAGGGTGGTTCAGGTCCATAATTAATCTAAGGAATATAATACTGGTTGGTTGCTGGGATGAACTGCCTATAATGGTATCTGCTTGCTTCTTTGGGAACACGCCAAGTGCTGATAGCAGCAATCAATACAGATTGTCACAATGATTAATCCTTCAGAGATAAGTGTAGACATATTAAGATAATAGATTAATGCCTTCAAAGAAAAGCCTTAAAAATAAGATAAGTCCATAAGTACTGAAAGGGGGCAACAGTTTGCATGGCAAAGTCTTGCTCCCCAGAGTGGCACCACTGGCACATGGTAGAACCTTTGAAGGCTCTTATTTAAATTCTCACACACACCCCAGCCTGGAGCAACCATTACTTTACTTTCATGTTCTGTGAATTTGACTTCACTGGGAAGGTCACACACATGGCATCACACAGTACTTGACTTTTTTTTCCTAGCTTATTTAACTCAGCACAATGTCTCCAAGGTTCATCCATATGTCAGGCTTTCTACATTTTTAAGATTGAGTAATATATATCATACTTTAAACTTTATCTGAACTTATCTGTTGATAGATGATGTTTAGCTTGTTTCCACTATTTGATTACTGAGAATAATGCTATGATTCAGAAGTACAAATATCTGCTTGAATCCTCACTTCTAATTCATATATACATATATGTTCTACAGGTGGATATATCCAACAGTAGAATTCCTGGATCATATAGTAAATTATATTTTTAATTGTTTGAGAGACCGCCGTTCTCTTGCATAATGGCTGCACCATATAACAGTAAGGGTGGATGGGTGGACACAGGCTTTACATCCTCACCAACGCATGAATTTATATATATATAAATATATATATATAATTATATATTATATATTATAATATATTATATATTATATAATAATATATATTATATATATTATATAATATATATAATATATTCATCCTGATCCTATGGGAGTAAGGCAGTATATTGGTGTGGTTTGGCTTAGGCTAGCAGGCCAGCAGACTTAAATGAGCCATGTGATATAAATAACATTCTGGTGTCAAGAGTAGAAGTGGTGCTCCAACAGGGGTGATAGTGGGAGACTATACTATTGCCACCTATAACATCTATGATATGAGCTTTCAGTTAGGCTTTGCTTTTACTTTACTGATACCTGTAATTGTAAAGGAATTGAATTAAAAGGCCACGTGAAATCAACATTTCTGAGTAAAAAGTGACTGATGCCTTTGTTGATTGGTTACAAGTCCTTTTTGATTGTCTGCTTTACATATCTAATACAGGAAACACACAGCCTTCAGAAAAAGGATCCCATCATCGCAGCCCTGTTTTATTTGTGTGCACTGGAAAGTCAGTTAGCCAAAGCTAATGTTATTGTCTTTACTATGAAATTAAGTAGAACATACAGAAATCCTTCTACATTAGCCACCAGACAGAGCTATTCTCTTTGTTTGAAAGGAAAAAAAAAAAGCCCTAAATACCTTGCAATTTTGTTGTCCACCATGCATTGGGTGATAAGAGGACAGATGGAAAAGAGCTGGAAAGAAGAAAGGAAGAAAGCGGGTCAGGTGGGGGTGGGGTGGCTGACTCCTGTTTTTCCCACAATCCACAGGGACAGGCCCAGCCCCAGACAATGACATCAGCCTGCAGCTGGGCGGAGACCTCTGCTCTGTTTACCAGGCGAGGGGTACAGTGTACACAACAGCTGGGCTGCTATCGCCATTCACACAAATGCCTTTAGTTTCAATCAACTGACCTGAGTTCCTAAGGAAACAATTTTTGGCACATCAAGTCCTGAACTGCTTTAAAAGGATGCACAAGTAAACACTATACTCAAGGTTCTCAGAAAGCTCCTGCCGGCTGTGCCGTGCCTGTAGAGAGGTCGGCACCCCAGTTTCAGACAACTTTTCATGGGTAAGATTTACAGTGCAGCTGTGTGGGCTCCTACTCCTGCCTTCATCTACCCTTTTCTTACTGTGTATCTCTACTTTTCAATTTATCAAACATCCAGTCTAAGCACCTTCCTGGAAAGCACAAGGAGCAGAATTAGATCCCCGATTCCACCTGCCATGCTGACCCCTGAACCCCCACACATAGAGGGCGGGCCGCTGAAACCAGGCATGGTGATGCACACCTGTAAATCCCAGTGCTGGTGAGGCTTAGACAGTAGGATGGCTACAAATCTGAGCTGCATAGTGAGATCCTGTGCCAAATCAATATTTTTAAATGTTAAAAAAAGCAATGAGGCCAAAACCAAATATAAATCCATCAAGATTTTGAAATAAGTAAGCACGGAGTTTCCCTCCAGTGATAAGAGCAAGGTTTAGAGTTAATACTCCAAAACAAAATCTACCTGCTAAAGTCAGAGGAGTCCTTTTGCCTTGCTTTAACCTGTTCCTTTAGCCACCATTAAAAAGCACATTATGATTCGGTACATCAAGGGACCACTGCCTGGAGAAGACCTATTTGATTAGAACTTTTGTAAACACACACACTTGTAAAATACAAATGCTATCTACTTTAAAATGAAAAATACAGTTTTCAGAGTTTAAAAAAAAAAAAGCAGAATTTGACACTGACACCCTGAGATAAACCAGCCCTGAGAATTCTAAGTCAACAAAAGAACAGGAAAATGTGAGAGCTGTCCTAATAGTTAACCATAGCTAAGCAAGGAAAAAGCATTGCATAGGGAGTGGATAAAGACTTCATGTTGTGCTTTTCAAACAGTTATGTGGATGACATACAGAAAATTAACCAGATTCACCCCAAGCTCCTCAGCAGCTGCCCCTGTAGAATGGAAAGGGAGCCATCACTCGATTAGTACTAGTGGGATTCAGTAAGAGGGAATGGCTGGACATTATTTCCACCTCATAGACACACATTTTCCTTTGTTGCAGGGTAAATGTTCTGTTTACCAAGAAAAACATTATGTTGTCATTACCCAAAATTAATATTCTTTTGAAGTGACACAGATCTTATATTACAAGAGCGTACTTCATGTGAGACAATGAAAAGCATTCTAATGCTCAAGAACATAAATAAATGCCTTAGTGGAGTCACAATACTTAGGTTCAAATATCAGCCATGGCATTATCTGCTATGTGACTTAAGCAGATTCCTTAAGCTTTCTAAGCCTACCTTTCCTCATTTTTAAATGGCGAGATGACCAGTACCCTCCTATGGGATTAAATAAGGTATGACTTACCTAGCACCTGGCTCTGTGCCTGACCAAAGTAAGTGTGACAGACAAGCTACGGCTTTTGCTACCCACCAATTCAAATCTGATTGAAAGAGTCATCACAGACATGCTTGGGATTCCACAAGAGAATGTAACAATTGCTGGGTACAATCTCTAGCTCCACCACCAGCATCAAACTAACAAACACTCCCTCAACAACAACAAAATTGTACACATATACACACAGTTAAAAAGAACTACTTCTTGTCTAGTACTAAAAAATTTAAATATTCACACACCTATATAGTAGGTAGGACATTATAGTTAGTATACATCTACCTTAAAGCTTCACCTATGATTACTAGTATTGTTGACATTATATACCACAGAAATCTTCAACTTTTATATTTTTTCCTCCCTGAAATCATTCCTGAAAGAAAAGGAAAAATAAAACAGAAGAGTCAGGATCACAAGGAAGGTCAGGCAAGTTTTCATGATGTCACAGAGACTGTGGCAGACAGAAGGGACACACATGGAAAGACAATCACTCTACTTTCAAATTGCACACTGGTGTGGACACACACACACACTTTTCCTAACACTTCTGAAAAGCCTGCTGTGGGGCAGCAAGCTTTATTCAGAGAGCACCCCTTCTCTGTACTACGAGGAAAGGATGCCTATGTCCACTTCTGCTTGCACTTCTGCTCGCCAGATTCAGTCCCTCACTGGTCACTTGCGAGGCTGGGTACCAGCACTGAGGACTGCCTTTCTCCGCTAGCACTGCCAAAGCACTTCTCAGGATAAATGGTACCTTACTTTTCCTGCATGTCATGTGCTTTCTATCAGGATGTATGATTGTTTCATAATAATCTGTGAAGAGGATCCAGGGCAAGGGACTATCTTGGTGACTCTCTTAAAGCAGGGTATAGTCTGTCTTATGTGGAGACAGTAATATCATTAAACAAAATAACAGTTGTGAAACAGTAGCAGCAGTTTATCTGAAGTGCCTGAAAAATTAGGTATTTCCATCTTTCAGGGCCCACATGACCTGATTAGCAATGTACGGAAAATGCACTGAACTTCTAGCTTGGGGAGAAGATAGTGCAAGATGAAGTTACCATTGTACTTTGTCTAGCAAGTCTTCACAGACTGTGGAATGGTCACCCACAACAAGAGGTCCAGTTTTTGCTTCCCCAAAGGTACTTTTTCACATGACCAACAAATCTGGCAAACATGCAGGAGGCAAAGTTCTTTTCTAAATTTCAAAATTAGCTGTAAATGGTTTTCTGATTGCTTTGGGGCATTACATTCAATATGAACCAATTTCAAAATCCTTCAATAATCATAATTTATGAGAAATAGATTTTTATGAAATGCCTATAGTATCAACTCTCCCATAAATATCTTTCAAACTCACTTCAAAATTTACAAAGGGCTCTTGCATTTATTTTTTCATATAATAATTCTTTCATTTGATAAAAAGTATTGTCATAAAATCTCATTTTGCCAAAGAGGAAACTGAAATGGCAGACCCAGGTCAAGTCCTCAACCCCTGAGTTCCAAAGCACAGACCCCAAATAGGATCTGACCAGCTACTCCCCAACTTAAGATGTAACAGAGAGGAGTTAAGGCATACAAGAGATCTGCTTGTATGATCTGCTTAGGGATACCAGGTCCTAACTGTCTTGTGGAGGCATGACTAAAGGCAGGTGGAAAATGGTCTTTTCTCTTCTCCTACACTGATTAGTCCTGCAGAAGTCCTGCTGGCGGATAGGGTGGTAACCTGGCCCAGTCTTCCCATTTCCCATCTTCAACACGAGGGCCAGCTGGGCCTCCCTGCCCATGCTCTGCCAGCTCTGAAGATGGGCCTTAAAGGGCCTTGCTGCTTTTCAGCTCACTCACTGCCCAATGACCAGTTGCACCACACATGCTCTGCTCTTGACAACAGTAAACACTCCATATAAAATGAAAGCTTCTATGAATGATAGATCCAAGATGCAAGCATGGCTCCGTGACTGGCAATGCATTCCAAGATTCTGGCCTGAGAAAAGGAGTCTGACTTCAAAAATAAGACCACTCAAAAACAAGCTCAGTGCTAATAAAAAGGTGACTCTGAGTCAGGTACTAACTGGTCTGTCTCTCCTTCTCCCTGATGAATCATTGCGAGGGCATGAAGCCCAAAGAGCTGGTAAAAATTCCTGGCATGCATAACATTTAGAAGCCTGCTTCACAGGAATGGGACTCAATTCCCCTGGTTGGAGCTCTCTGGTATTACTGAAACTATGCCTATTTGATTTTTATATGGCTTTTAGCATAATAGAAAGAACATTTTAGGCAGCTAGTGTGGAGTCAAAGTGTACTCCCAGAAGCATCTATGGCAGCACCACCTGGTTGATCATTAAAGTGCAGTTGTCTGGGCTCCCTCCCCAGCCACTGAGTCAGAAGGGCTCCACTCTCACACTTTCTGATGGGTGTGAGAACCAGAGCCTGCTCTTGAGCTGGGTCTATTTCATTGCACAGTAAAGCTTGAAAGCCATTTTTCTAAACCAATGGCACTAGGTTAGGAAAATAAAAAAGTCAACAGTCTGAAGTTAAGACAAAGAAAATAAATAACATGCTTTTAAAAACAGTTATCATTGGTAATATGTCTCATCCTTGCACATGAAAGAAAGTGGTCTTCTAGTTTATAAATACAGCCAGTAAAAGTTCAACTTTAAGAGAGACATGATTGGGAAACGAATGAACTAAGTTTGAAGTGACTAACAACTCCATCTGGAATAACTCAGCAAAGCCCAGCCAGACAGCTCAGCAGACCAAAGTGCCTGCTTAGGCATAGCACAGTAGGGTTTGATCCCTGGCCTGCCCTACCAGCCCTGTCCCCAGTACCTACTTTGAGACTGGGTGCAATGGCACACACTATAACCCCCAGCAGCCTGAGCTGAAGACAGGAGGATCAAGGCCAATCCACCTAGCAGGACCCTGTAGATGCTGTACTAAATACATTAAAAAAAAAAAAAAGAAAAAAGAAAAACCTCAGTAAGATAAAGAGCTCTGTATTGCTGTTTGAGTACATTACTAGTTGTTGTATTGATGGGGCTTGTTTTGTTTTGTTTTTTAAGTGTGCTGGTAGAAAATCACTTCTGGAATTTTGTAACTCCAAAGTGACTTGCCTATAAAGAATTTTAAAAGTTACTTTAAATATACAGCCTTGATAAGCCAAAATTATAGCCCACATGGAAACAGTGAAAGAATGAACACATTTGCGTATGGTGTGAGGTAGTGTAATGCTGACGGGCATCGAGCAAGTCTGGACTATAAGACTTAAAAATTGTTTTTGACAAGTCACTTTTGTAGAAGATAATGAGACAATATTATTTAACAATAATACACTTTTAAACACCTTATTTAAAAAAGATTTGGCTTTTTGAGACAAGCTGGTCTTAAAATCATTCTGAAGCATAGGCTCGTCTTGAACTTACTGTGATCCTCCTGCCTCAGCCGATAATCCCAAGGGCTGGGATTATAGGTGTGTGCCACCATGCCTGGTGTGGAACTTCATAAACACTTGATTAGAGAAAAAAGACTCCAAAAGAGGTTATCAATGAAAACTAGCATGTATTTCAAATCATTACCAACATTTTAAAAAATTACATAGGGGATGGAGAGATAGCTCAGTGGTCTAAAGCATCTGCTTAGGCAAGTTTAGGGGAAGCATAGGGATCAAGGTTTGATCCCCTGTAACACATGCCATGTAAGCCCCACTAAAAAGGGCGGGCTGAGCTGGCCACAGAAAAAAAAGAAAAGTTACATAAAATGTTCTCTGTTTTCATTGACAGGCATTTGAAAGCTGGTCATCCTAGGGTTCTTATCCAGGATCTTTAATTTTCAGATTTCTTTGGCCTTAAAGAAACTTACTTATTTCTCTTTTCCTTTTTCCTTTCTTTTCTCTTTCTCCTTCTCTCTCTCCTTTCCTTCCTCCCCTCTCCTATTCTTTCATACTGGCACCACATCTCCAGTGTACTTCTTTTCTAACTTTGAAACTAGGTCTGACTAAGTTCCAAAGTTGTACAGCTTGCACTCAAATTTGTGATTCTTCCATCTCAGGTTCTCAGAGTGCTAGGATTACAGGCACAATATTCTTTTTATAAAATGCAAAAGCTTGTTAGTAATATACAGGGACCCAAATAATGTTACTTCCATACTCATCTGAATGTCTATGCACATAGGGCAGAACGCTAGTCTTTTACATTTTCTGGGAATTCCAAGGATGTCTGTGAGGTAAGGGTTAAAAAACCATCTGATTCATAAAAATAGGAACAATCAGGACTAATGTGTAAAATTATGTGAAAGTCAATCGTCCGTTCTTATGGCTAAAAACTAATTTTGAATACAAAATACCTTTATCTTTTTAAATTTAGATAACAAACGTGATTCTGAGGATTAAAGTTAGTAAAAAGCAACTGCAAAAGATCATAGTGATGGTCCCTTATACAACCCTGGAAATAAAATAATATATCTACTCCATGAGAGGCAAAATGTTTACAGTGGATGCAGGTCATTAAATTTAACTGAAAATATTATCAAAGCTTGACACTTTCAAGGGGATTATCAGACATATGTCTATAATAGAATTTAGTTCATCTTCATTATTATTGACTCCTGAAGATATGTTTATTATTAAAACAGTTCCTAGGAAAACTTAGACACATATAAACCAATAAGTATTAGTGTATTATGAGGAGAAAATCCCCTTTCTCTATCTCGCATCCTTGGTAGTAAAATCTACTCGTTTACTATAGTTTAAGCACCAGCTATCTCAGGCAGAATATGGGAGAGGTACAAAAATGAAGACTCTCACTTTGCCCTTGAAAACCTCACAGTTCTAGATGGCAAGAGGAGGTCTCTAAAAAAAATATACTAACTATAAGAGTAAAGTCTGAAGTTTGTACAAATACCTAAAAGGGCATAAGAGGCAAAACTGATTTGCTTGAAAGATTTGGTCAAAACTCAACTGAAGACAAGACAGGACCTTAAAACAAGTAAATGAAGAGTGTGAGATGCACGAAGGAAAGGGTGGTAGAAGGGGAAGCACATCAGACAGGACAACATGCGCAAACAGGGTGGAGGGAGGTAGGGACGCACCCGTGCCTGGAACCTGGGAGGAAAAAGGAGGGGTGAAGTCAGGTTGAAAGGTGATGACCATTCAGGTCGGCGTTATGATTTAATATGTCTAGACCTTTCCCCAAAGTCAGACAATCAGCTACATTTCTTAAAAATGTCTAATAGAGGACACATATCAGATTCATTAGCACAGTCCTGGGATCATGTGGAGAACAGAAATGCAGGTCTGGAGGCAAGGTAACCTGTTGTGTGTCCACTGTAGTGTCTTTCAGGTAAAGGAATTATAAAGCTTAAATTAGAACAGTAGCAGCCAGATGCTGGCTCTGGGTGATACTCTGAACACAGATGGGTGAGCATGTAGAGGATGGAGGAAAGGGTGTATAATTTGGCTGCTGGCTCTGGTGGTAAGTGAGCTAATGCTGCCACTGTAGAAGCTGAGGGTAGATTCTGAGAAACAGGCTGGAAGCAGAAGACACCGCAGAGGGTTCAGGAAGCAAGGGGGCTGTGTGGCTCGATGGTCGGACCACACAGGATAGCTTTGCTGGTGACAGCCCTGCATGAGGAAGGAAGAATGTGCCTGCAGCCCAGGAAGGAGAGGGCTAGGCCTGCACACCCGGAAGTCCTCCTCATTTGTATCAGTGAGACAAACCTATTAGAGATCAAGTGCCCAAACTGCAACCAAGACCAAAATTATACCTCAATACTGAGCTTTTAGTGTAGGAAAAACAACTCTACATTAACATCTTTTGTCTTAAAAGAAAAATAGTAACAACCCACGTGCCATAGGTTCTCCACCACGGACATCTGTGATAAGCAGGTAAAGTCACCCTATGGGGAATGGATGAGAAAACAGCAGACTGCAATACTACTGGAGAGCGATCTGTGGGCCTCCGATATGCAGACTTCCCCACAGTCATGAAACCTGCGTGGAGTGCAGGCTACGAGGCAATAAGAGAAGTGCTAGACCTGTTAAGTTTTTAAAGATGAGAGAATACATATAGCATTATAACTGTATCTCAAAAGCACCACAATGGCTGTGCTGGGCTTGGTGGTGCACACCTGTTATCCGAGCACTGAGGCAGGGGGATCAGTGCAAGTTCCAGATCAGTGTGGGACAAACACACACATGCTAAAACAGTCAAACACAAAACAAACATAATGTACACATCCATTTATATGAAACTGTAGCATAGGAAGAACTAACCTAGGGCAGTAACAGTTAGATCAGTGTTTGCTGCTGGGGGGATAAAGAGGAACCAAAGGATCATAGGGAGGTTTCTGCTCACAGAAATGTGCTACTCCTTGTTAGGGGAGAAGGTAATATGAGTATATGTGTTTGTCATAACTGATGGAATAATAAAAATCTCACTGTATGTAAATTATACCTTAATTTAAAACATCAGCATAAAGTTGTATACATTCATATAGAGAAGGACAAAGAACTATGCAAATAAAAACTATATCTGATTAGTAGAGCTATGGGCTCTTAGTTAAGATTTTTCTTTTCATATATTATTTTTAAATAAAGAGGATCTTTACAACCTCAAATGCCAATACATATTTATCAATTATGCATGAAAATGGAAGACATATTATACTTTTGCCCCAGAAGTAAGCAAGAAAAGATCCCTGTATTAAGGACTTTACTGTCTGAAAACAGTAGGGAGACAGAAGGGAGACAAAGGATGAGTAAACACGCCAGGTTAAAACAGCAAAGGATGACTGGACCAAGGGGAGTGTGATGGTTTTCTTTTGTGCAGACTGAGAGGGTTGTTTTTGGAGAGATATTGAAGAGGTAAGCAGTGAATTGTGCCAGGGGTGCGTGGCTCAGAGGGCAGAAGCATGCAGGCTGCATCTGCAGTGAGCTGGCTTAATGTGTAGGAGACCTGTTCATCAGGGAAATGACTGTGACGGTGAGGATGAACAGTGGGCCTGAGTGTCTGAAGGGTAGAAGTACAGGCTTCAACTGGGTTTCAGAATGCCTAGGTGTATGGCTCTCTTTCATTCTTGGCAATTTTTTTGTAATTTGGGAACCCTGCCCTCACACTGAGAAGGTAAAGAAAAATTATCCAATCAGTGATATCTGTGACCCTGCATTATTCTTCAGGAAGGAAAAGTGGACACTCGTGGTGGGGGTAGTGACAGCGGTGATAAAGTGATGGGAGTTCTCTGCTTGAGTCGAAGATGGGCCAGGTCCTGTGCCATTGCTTCTTGTGTATTACTGTTCTATTTAGGTTCTGCAGCAACTCAGCAAAATGCATATAGACTTTCATATCACTAACAAAGAAACTGTACTCAAAGCATTCAGGTAGCCAGGAACTAGGAACGGATAGGCTAAAGCTTAAAGACTATCAACTCCATATACTAAACTCTCCTATATTATGAAAGGATGGATCAGGTCACTTCCTTGTGTGTCTGAAGAGTCTGCCCTGAGAGGTTTCTAATAATTTATTTAATGAGTTTTCCTTCTTATAACATAGTTTATTCCCTCACAAAACATCAAAGGTGGCTAATTACTATACTATAAAACTGTGTACATCTTAATGCCCATTACCCAACAGCAGTTAACACTTGGTCTTAGGTGCTTTACAATTACCTCATGTGATTCTTACAACCACCCTTGGGGAAGAAAATTATTACTGACATAGTAGAGAAAATAAAATTGGGACAAAGACATACAGCATGACTTGCTCTAGGTCACCCAGCTAGTAGGGCACTGAGCCAGGACGCTGTGACAATGCAATCCTGAGCACTTCACTGGTTGAAAATTTTTTTAAAATAAGAGTTTTGAATTCTGCTATGAAAACCTATCTCTTTCCTTCTCGCTCATGCTAAAAATTACAGTTCAATTGGAATCTCTGATATATTCTTTCTAGCCAGTTTTATCACGAGCATTAAAGGAGCTTCTTTTCTACCTCCATAGCACTGAGTGCTTAACAAAATGCTTTATGCTATTACTTGAGCAATGTTGTCTTATTCAACTGGGCAATGACACATTCCCTGAGTATACCTCAGGTGACAAAGCAATATGGACAGGCCACCATTGTGTCCTGATGCCTAGCAGCAGGAAAAGCACACCAGGACAATCTCCTTTATCACAGAAGGAAGGTGAGAGTGGACACAAACCGATGGTTATTTCCTGACAGCCTGCGTGTCTAACTGGAGGTGCTGAGTACCCGGGTCCCGATGTAAATTACTTAACTGTGCCATCCACTGAACGGTAAAAGAGGATCCCCCATTCAAACTGACTGAATGAGCCCAGTGTTCCGTTCTGGTTCTGGGCCTGCCTTGGAGAGAGGCTGAAATGTGAAACACAATATAGGCTCATCCCTAACTCTACTGGAGTGTAAGAAACGCCAAACACACACAAAAGTCCCATTTCCTGGTCTTCTATCCCTGTATTCATTACAATATTTAAAACACAGACAAAAGCAAATTAAGTTGGTCATTTGGGCAGCCAAAGGGGCAGCAGGCAGGAAGCCTTCAGTCTCTGAGGACTGGGCTGCTTGCTCCTCACACCTGGTTTCCTCATACTGTTTTACTAGTTGTCTAAAGTTTTGTCTGTCTTACAATTACTTTTCCAAAAGGTGCTCTTACTTTTCATAACCTAAAATAAGATGAGGAATGCTATCTTGCCTCGGTAGTCGTAGGAATCCAGACAGTGAACTAAGAGTTTGGCTTTGCCTCCCATTAAGTGAAAGAGATGACAAATACAGCAAGCTCTGACACCACATACAGTGCTGTCCTTTGATCTTTGCCCTGATTGGGCTGAGGTTGGTGGTAAAGTAAAAGTGCCCTAGTCTAGCAAGTTAGATTGATAATGCTTAACACATTCCTTCCAGCTGGTGGTAGAAGTGGTATGGTTTTACATGGCACAGTTAGTGGTTTGAGTCACCCAACAGTGACCCATACAATATCAAGCCCTATCATGAATGTGATAGGGCTCTGGTCTTGTCCATAGAAAATTAGGCAAATTATTTTCAAATTGGATGAACACAACAAGCTTCTCTAGCTGTTACCTTTGCATGCACTACTTATGCCCCTACCTATGCATATGTTCAGAGGAAGTGGCTGGCAAGCATGAAAACATGCAAAGGTCAAGGAAAGCAGCCTTGGGGAGAACAACTTCAGGTCTGGCAGGGGCTGGACTAAGAAGTTGCTGAGACCAGGGGGCCCCACAGCAGTCACTCCAGCACAGCAGTTAGCGGGGTGTGGAATCTTCTCTGCCCTGCAGCAGCATGTCCAGGGCAGACAAGAACTGAGACAGACCGGCCTATGAAGAGAAACCCTAGGTGTTTAGTGTCTCAGATATATGCCGTCCTATGGTGCTGGGTGGACATTCACCTTCAGCACCATCCAAGTTGGTAGTTGAGCACAGAATGTGCCTTTTTAAGATAACACTGTAATAGGCAGTAGCCTTTAAACTTTATAGTCACTCCTCACAAACCATCCCAGGGAAGGGTAACATAATTACTGCTGTCAGATAGGGAATTTTGTCAACACACTTTAAGTTGAAAAGTGGTTCAGAAAATCAAATGATGGAATTATTTAACAGGAATTCACATAATGACCAAAAAAAAAAAAAAATCATTCTGCCCCTCTCTCTTCAGCAAGAGACATGTTTTGGTCATCAGAGGCTCTGCTAGGCTTAGTGAGATCAGTGCCAGGAATTCTGCGAACTTGAAGTCAAGCTGCCAAGATTAAAAAGAAATGTCGATAGTTAAGTGCTTGCAGAGATACCAGACAGCAAGCGGGGGCAGCTGCCGTTTGTTACTGTGGCCTTGATGCAGACCAGAAAAAAAAATTTTCCAGCTTTTCCCTTGCCCCGTGAACTCACCACCACCACCCCTCAAAAGAGAAAGCTCTTACCTAGCTCTCCCCGGAGGTTCACAAGTTCTTGAGATAGGGTTTTGTGTTGTTTCAGTGATTCTTCCCGCTGTGGAAAACACACATCGTGTTACTGATGTTTTCAAGAGGGTCTCTTTTCAGGAAGGACACATTTGTTATCATCAGGAAAACGAGACCCAGACAGAATCAAGAAGCCAAGATACGAATCATTTAGGCCAACGCCATTTGGGTTGTTGGACAACACAGATGCTTCTTAGTTGTGAAGGAAATCTGTGTTTCAAAAGTCTGTATTTTTTTCAAGTCCTTATGAAACTTTGCTTTGAGAAACTGAATGGCTCACTGAAAACTCTTTTCTTTGAGCCAGAGCTTTGCTACTGATCCCGAGTACCTTTCGACTAACGCATGTTGTTGTACTTAAGATGAAATGCATTCTCCTCCTCCAAGGGCAATAGAGGCCTAATCGGCCTAAGATAAATATTTAATGTTCTAACCATAGACACTTACATATACTTTGCCCTATAATCACAGATAATAAAGTTTTGCTACAAGACCAATTCTTAACTTCTAAAAGAAAGACAAAAATGTGTGCTACAAAGCTATGATAAAAAATAATCCTATACATAAGAAAACTGAATTGATTTCTCCAGCTACTCACAGTTTTCAAAGATTACTATAGTTAGGTAAATGTTAGAAAAATGAAACAAAAGAATCCAAGCAGCTGTTTCAGTATTTAAAAAGCAACTGTCAACCTTGCAATAGAGAATAATTTTCAAGTCACCAGCAACCCCAGTACACATCCACATACACTCATATAAATACAGAACCTACACACAGTTCCTTCCGAGCTAGATTCCCTAGCACCAGGACATTACTAAGGTAGCCAAAGAATTTTAAAGCTCTGGAAATGCCCTCACTGGGATAGTCCCAGATGTAGCTCCCACCGCATCCTGATCGCAGACTGCAGAGATCATAAAATTCATCCTGTCTTTGCAGCAAAAAGTTGCTTGTCATTCAAAGCGTTTCCCGGATTCCAGACACCCTCTGCCGTAGTCCCTGACATTCTTCCACAAAAGCACTATAAACAAGAACTAATTACCCTTGTTGCTGCACATGGAGGATAGATGCACATTTTGCTGCTGGGGCAGCCCATTTTCCAGCTTCTGTCTCCAGCTCCCCCACCCCCCTCACTGTCCAAGAAGTGCACAGGTGGCTGTGCCACCCTACCAGTCAGGTCTGCCTACATTCAAAGCTCTGCCGGGAGGAGCGCCATTGGCCCTTGGTGGCCTTCCTGCACGTCCTGCAGGTTACCGTAAGCCTCAGACTTTTCTCTCCCCACAGAAGCTGATACTGCAGCTTCTGCCTTTGGCACAGGCAGCCTGCGATTACTTAAAGCAATAGCCCTTCATTTATGAAAAACGAGAGCCAGACATTAGACTGATCGATTGCCACTTACTTAAATATCAAATGGGACAATGGAAACAAAAACTGACCCTCTCTGCATGGATAATGGAGGTATTTTTAGATTTGTGAGCCTTTTTACTCCCCTCTCTAATTGAGGTCATTAGATTATCACACTTACTGGTGGAAAATGGAAAGTTGCTCTTCCAAACCCACATACCAGATGAGGTTATAAACTAAATGAAGGACAATGAAAAGGGGCGTATTGTGATTTAGAAATTTAAGTGACATTATCACATGAATGATACTGCCTTCAATATTTAATTTGATTGCTTAGAATATCATCTACTGATTTAATAAAAACTGTAATATGCTGATTTGAGAACTAGAGGCTATAGATATCTTGCTACCTACTTTGCCCTGATCTCTCACTAGTAGCAGAAGCTTAAAATACAAGCATTTAAAAAAAAAAATTGATACAGGGTCGCACTACACAGCTCAGACTTGTAGTGATCCTCCTGTCTCAGCCTTCCTATTACTAGGATTATAGGTGTGCGTCACCACGGCATGCAGTACTAAGGAGTAAAGCTGGGTCCTCCTGCTTGCCAGGTGGGTGCTTAGGTCACTAGCTATCTCCCCAGCCCAACACAAGCATTTTTGCCTGAAGAAGTAATGGTTACTGAAATTTATTCAATATTTTTACCATCAAGTACATTTAAGTCTTAAAGTTAGCATAAATGCTTCATTTTTAAACACATGGCATTAAGTTATTCCAAATCACACATCTGCAAGCTGAAGTTTTAAAAATAATAGGTAGGGCTTGAGGCACAACTCAGAGTAGAGCACTTTCTAACATGCACAAAGCACTGGGTTCAGTCCCCAATGTCAAGAGAAAAAAAAAAAAAAGCCATTGGTTTTCTGATGTAAAAAATAAAGTTTGAGGACAATCAGCCTGGGTAATAATGAAAGAAAAATTTAAAAAATATTGATCATGTCCCTCCCTCTTAAGTTTGTAAATGTAAACCTTAATAATCTGTTCAGATAGATAGTAGCATGTTTTATCAGTACAGGGACAGAAAAGCCGGAATATGGCTTACACTTCCATAAGGAGTCCTGAAACACATCCGGTGAACTTGCCTAAAGTTCTCTTTCTCACAGTAGCTGTGCAGTTAACAGAAGAACTGCAAGAAGATTAAATTACCTCTCAAATGCATAGAAACTAAAAATTAAAAATCAAAAATTATGGATGGTATAATTTCCAAGGCCAATTTTGTAAAAGTCATTATGTTTCATGACAACCGTGACCAGGTGATACTCAGACTAAAATTAAAGGGGCCTGGGAAAAGAGGCCTTTCCCCACTCCACTGCACACAACCATCCTGGCCTACCTGGTTTAGAAGCATCTTACATATTCTGTTCTCACAGCCAGAGGACAGGCCTGTGGTCACCTCTCACTCCTGGTTTCAAGGACATGTGCCCAAGCCAGCCAGTGCTCCCTTCATGCTGCATCTTGAATTCACTGTACCTTTTCTCTTAGCCTCCACTCTTGCCACAAGCCTCACCAACTCAGTCCTGGACAAGGGACAGGATCTCTTCATCTTTCAAAGGGCTCCCACCTTATCATTCCATGTTCTTCATGCATATAAATTCCCTTACTCAAAAAGAACCTCTCATTAAGTGAGTAAAAAAAAAAAAAAAAACCAGAAAACACAACTAGAGCTCAGTGATAGGGTGTGCTTAACAGACTCGAGGCTCCGAGTTCAAATCTCTGCACCCCACAGTTATCCCGGATCTGAGTCATCCAGCTCTGTTCAGACTCCCAGACGTTTTCCTGTGCAGGTCTCAAGCATCACGCCTGTCCCACCTCTCTGTCAGTGCTACATCCCTGGATGCCCCATTTTCTTTACCTGACCCAGTATATAAACCTTCCTGGAATACTAAATGTCAATCAGAGCCACTCTCCCCCTTCCCTAAATGTTGAGGAAGGACATTTGTCCTGATTTGGTGGGTGAGCTATCACTCTGGACCAACTAAGCATTTTTCATGGTATATGCTATAAAAATATGTAAGAAACTTAAGCTATAGTGGGACTTAAATGTCCAGTTCTTTGGTCATCAAACTGATAACTTCATTTGAGAGGAAGCAGTACAGGATAATGGAAAAATGGAGGACTTTAAACATGGTCCATATGTGAAATGCTGACCACCAAAGCCATATCCTCAGTATTTGCCTGACTTTTCTGATAGCTTGCCCTTTAAATGTACTTATCATTTACCTGTAGATGATAGGATACATCTTGTCAGTGAGATGCTGATACATTGTTTCTTCTTATTCAGATACTCCTAGATTAGGGTTTCTGTCTTAGTTGATAAACGCTCTAGTCCTGATAATAATTTTATTTGATTGTTTGCATTATAACGTGCAGAATTTCATACCCACAGTATGAGAAAAGAGAAAGGTAGAAAGACATTTCTTTATTCATGCGTTAAACATATGAAGTAACCCAAGTAAAAAAAATGGATTCACTATAATTAGGGGTCTCCGGGACACAGCACCTGGCCTCTGGCTGCTGTACCATCAGATGGTGTGGTGCAGCTATGCCTACTCTCCTCCCAAACAGTAAATCTGTCAGTGTGGCCACACTGTTTTCAGTCTGATTCAGTTTTACTTAGGCAGTTAGTGCCCTTTAAAATTCAACTTGGATTAGATGCTACTCTACTTTGGATTCCATTTCAACAACAACAACAACAAAAAAAAAAATCATCTTGGACGCACTCTGAACTTAGCCCTGGTTAGCTTCCCTGGAAACCTGCGGGGGCCCTTTTCATGAAGACACTGGCCTCACCACCAGCACACTGGGGCTCACCCTGGCTATCTGTACAGAACACGGTTCTGCCACACAGCGTGAGCCAAGAATCAGGACTGAAGCTCCCATTAGTGTGTGCCCTTGGTGAAATAAAGAATGGCAGAAGCTTCCACATTGATGAGCTATTCATCAGAGCACACACACACTTGTTGATACGTGCTTGTGTTACAGTCATTAAATAGACTTGCAATAGACAGAAAAGTAATAGTTCTTACTTCACCTAGAGTCAAACATTTTCATCTATAATCTAATAACTCAAAATCATTTAAAATGCCTACAATCAGGCAGCCAGTTAGCTCAGCAGACCAAAGTGCCTGTTTAGGCAGAGCACAGTGGCCAGAGTTCAATCCCTGGTATGCTGTGCCAGCCCTGTCCCTGGGGACCACTGAGATAGCAGTTGAGATTGGACATGGGGGCGCACACCTGTAATCCCAGCACTTGGGAGGCTGAAAACAGGAGGATCTCTATGAGTCTGATCTACATAGTCAGACCATGTAGACCCTGTATTAAAAAAATCAATCAATCAATCAATAAAATAAAATGTCTGCAATCATTAGATATACACCATACCTATACTTTATATTTTATACATTTACAAAATACATGCACAATTATGATAAAAATGCTATGTTTAAATTTTAAAAATTATTATAGTGAGGGCTGGCCAAATAGCTCAGCAGATTAAAATGCTTACAAGCAGGTACAGGGGCCGAGGTTTGATCCCCCAACCTGCCATGTGGGCCTCATCCCCAGGGCATGCGGAGATGGCAATAGAGACCAGGAGTGGTGGCACATGCCCGGAATCCCAACTCTTGGGAGGCTGTAAACAGGCGATCACTACGAGTCCAATCTAGTAGTGAGACCCTGAACACCCGTAGACCCTTCGCTAAAATAATAAAAAATAAAAATAAAACATATATATATTATAGTGAAAGAGACATTGCCACTAATCTCCCTCAAGACACGCCTCCTCTCTTCCAACACACTTAGGCCATCAGTCCTGTCATTTTCTGAAGCTGTTGTGAAAGTCCTTTGTGAATGTCTTTAGTTACACTGGCATTGCTGTGTTGATCCCCTGGATTGACTGAAAATACTTACCTTTCACAGTCATTCTAGCCACACAGCACCAGATGTGATGAGTAAGGGAGACAAGGACACAGTGTAATGTTTTTACGAGCCTGCTCTTGCGTTGGGTGGCACTCAACAGCATGCATTGTATTTTTGATCATACCTCAAAAGAGGACTTCTAGAACTGATTCAGACAGTTGCAAGAATGCAATGTGAATAAAGCCAAGCAGAGTATTTCTAAGTGAGATTAATAACAATTTGTCTTCTTCATACTAAACTTTAAAAAATTAAACATTTTTGACCATGCCATGTAGATACATATAATGTGTGTGTCTATATACACACATCCTTCTGTAACAATGTTCAAAGAACTAAGAGACCAGGGAATCTTTTAATTGTTTAATGCCACTCTGGCTATATCCTTCATTTGTGACTACTGTATAATCATATGTACACCTCCAACCCAGTGAATTTTTAACCCAGTGTTGGATTCACTTTTTCTGCCCACATAAAACTTGACCTGTTTGGCTTATGTTGAACGGCCAGATTGTACCAGGAAAGAGCATTTTAGACAGCTATGATTACATACACACAGTGCAGAATGTTCACGCCACACGAGGGCTGAGGGGTACACAGCTGTCTTTCATCTCGCATCTGTTGGAGGAGCTGTGCTCACTGCAGGGCAACAGAAGGCAAGACTGGTTCCTTTACCAGTTACTCTGTGTATTTACTTCTGTTGTTTGTACAATGGCTCTGTGTAAGTTAAATTCAGGGACTGATGTGACAATACTGAAGAAAGACCTGCATATATAAGCATGACGGGACATAGCAGTAGCCCAGTGACAGTGTAAACAAGAGGAAAAAGTATAGGAAACTTTGAGTTTCTAAAGTCCTCGTCTCTGGCTTAAGTCCTGGTCCTCCTGTTTGCTATTTGATGTTACTTGATAAGTCTATTCCTCAATTTTCTTATTTACAAATTCCAGTTCACTGTGGTTTTGTTAAGGACTTAATCAGGTAAGAATATCTGAGACATAGCAGACAGTTTTAAAATGTTAAATTCCTCTGCCTCTCCTCCATCTCCTGAATACACAGCTGAAGAGTGAGAAGTGAATGCAACAATAGAAAGGGCAGCTGGTGTCAGATTACAGAGCTCTGTATTCCAAGTTATAACCTAGAGCCATCCAAGACAAATATGTGACTTATGCAATTTAAATTTTCCTAGTAGCCACAATTTTAAAATTAAAAAGAGGAAGAAAAGTTTGATACTTTACTAAACCCAAATATGCTCAAAATTATCTTCACAGTCAACAAAAAATTGTAAAATACATCTTAGGTCTTTTTAAAAGTCTTCTTGAGCTGGGAAGATAACTCAGTAGAATAGGCACTTGCCTGGCAAATGCAAGGACCTGAGTTCAATCCCCGGTTCCACAAACAAACAAACAAATAAATAAATAGAAGTCTTCTTGAAATCCGTGTCTATTTTACAGACTGATTATAATTCCCATGGTTGATAATCTCTGTAAGACTAGTGGTTATGATACAAGATAGATCAGCTGTAGGCAAAGGAAAAATACTGGCGTAGTTAATCAGCACAATGGCATAATCCCAGCAGCCAGGAGGCTGAAGCTGGAGAGTTCCTGAAACTAGCCTAAGCCACATAGTGAAACTGTCTCACAAAAATCACCAAACAAACATTGTCATTAGCAGTACTTGGGGCACATTATAGGAGGGAAATGGTACAAGCATAAGGACTGATATGAATGAAGAAGACATTGGTAGGGAACAGCCAAAGTCAGATGAAGAGAGGAAATACTACAGGTCAAGAATTGAGATGATTTCATGATTGACTTCATGTGGAAGATGAAGGGGAGCAGAGAGGGGGAGGATGGGGCTGTTATGTTGTGTACAATAAAATAGTTGGCTTATCTCTAAATAGAAAAGCTAAATGTTCACTACAATCAACTTTGTATCATTTTCAGACTAACTTACTTTGTTATAAAAACCAGCTTTTGAATTTCTCTTACTTAGTATAAAGAAACAAGAACACTAAAATCTAGGTAAATGTCATCTCGCAGGCAGCCCAGTGGCCCAGTGCCTGCTTAACATGCACAAGGAGGCAGGTCAGATCTCTAGCACCACACAGACACACACAGAGGGCCAGAACTACAAAAGTCAACAAATCTAAAGTTATTAGTGGCTTGGTAGCTCCTCAAAGGTATGGACCAAACCTCACTGACTTCTGTCCACCTCCCTAAATAGACAAGCCCCCTCCCTAAATAGACAAATCCACCACAGTATTCTCTGCCTGAAACCAATTTAGGTTTTTTTTGGACTGAACTTAACTATAGGACAAATGGAACCATTTTCTTCTATTGAGATGTTATATTTATTCATCTTTAAGACGATTAAAATATATTTGAAAAGCTCAAGTTATGTTCTTTCCACAATTTTCCCCTTAGAAAATTGTAGCTTTTATTGCTATACAGACCAAAATAAGAAGACTAATAAAGATTAAAAAAAAAAAAAGGCATGGCATTGTGGGTGCACAGGCACAAAAATGCACCACAGATAGTGATTTCTCTCCTATCAACTTTCTAATTATGAGACCCTAGCGGATAAAAGGAAGTAGTAAGAAAAAACCTCCATTGCAAATTTCTGGACACTGACTGGGGTATCAAGGGAGAAGCAAAAAAGAGTTGATGAACTTGATCACTGTGTTCTTCCAGCTTATCCTGTGGTGCCCTGCCTACCATCCCAGAGACCACCACTCCAGAGAGCGCCCTTCCAGAGCTCACATGCTCACCTCAGACAGCAGGTGCTGGATCACAACTGTTAATGCTTCAAGCTTGATATTGCCCCGGGACAGAAGCTGCTTGAGCTGCAGGATAAATCCACTTTGGCTTTCACATTTCGTTTTATACTGAGCCAATTCAAGTGCTTTCTCAGAGGACAGCACATCTGGAGACGTCTGTGTCTGGATGCATAGACTTCTGGGATTCTTTTGCCTGCCCTTTTCAACTGGAAAATGAATTAATATAGTACAAAGATATGTGAGTTTAATTCTTATAATCACTACCACATGGATTCAAAACCAACTTGATAAACCATAGAAATGTGTTTAAACTATGTTTATGAAAGGAACTCATATGGGAAAGGACTGGAGTTGATCAAAGATCACATGTTTGGAATTCATAAACATAATGGCTTTAGTTCTCACCTTCAAAGATTTATGTGGGGTAGAGACTTATGCATATGAAGCAAATAGATTTAGAATCTCAGAAACATGAAAACAATATGTAAAATGTTGATCTCATGGGTTTTTAAATTTCCACGTAAATTGACAGGGAGATTTGATGGTGATTACCATTCTGATTGTTTGATTATTTATGCAGAAAGGAAAATATAAATTATTGGACTTTCCATGTCTATCACTCTTCCTCAACATTTTATAAAACCATGTCATCCTTCGATTGTTGACAGCCTGGTCATTACAAAGTTTAATTCTGCAGATGTGGCATTATCTCATCTCTAATAAATCAGCACATAAACTGAGAACCTACTCACAGTTTGCTCCTTTCAATTTATGGTCGTGTGCAATTGCTTGGCTACTGTTTCACTTACTATCAAACTTGGCCCCACAAGTAGTAGTAATGGATCATATAGAGTACATGCTAATACTCCAAACCCACGTACAGTGTCACACGAAGTGATTATTCACTTCTTACGCTGTCATGCCCTAAGAGGAACTCTGTTTTGAAAAACTATTCAAAAAAAAAAAAAAAAGAAAAAAGAAAACCTATTCAGTTTTGGAACCATTCCAAGTGTCTTAAGTCACTTTAAATATTAAACAGAATTGGAAAAACAGGAAGCAAATTGCTCATCTTCTTGAAATAAACAGACCAAACACAAGAAAGTAAAATTATAAATGTTTCCTTATCCTGACATACATTCTCTACGGGATCCACCTTGTGTCGTGACAAACAGATGTAAGTGACACTTTCTGAACAGTCAGGGATTGTTTTCTGTAACTTTGGAGGGAGATGCAAACTATGATCCTGATTACTTGAAAGAAAATAAAGAAGCTTCAGCATTTGTGATTCAAGAACCAATGGTAAAATACACTCAGTATATTCTAATTATAAAACAGCAGAAAGGCTTTTGTTTCTGGTTGCTTTACATGGTTAGACAACTCATCTTTATATCAATATTTGATAGTCCTCAGTTCTAACATGACTAAAATATCCTTTGTGCTTATTAATACTTAAAGAGATAATTTATCCATTATTTATTAGTATTTAAGTTGTTTGCCAGTACTTGCAACTTCCTTTCTAGATGGAAAAAATATACAACTTGATAGTGTCATGTTGTTACAATCCAGAAGAGCAAGGTATTATATGGTCACTATATTAATGAAAATAATCTAAATATTTGACAGCTTGTCAAGATATCTGTGATTAGTATTTTAGTTTATATTATTTTCTAAGATATTGTACTTGTCACATTATATATAATAATTCCACAGTGCTTCACCATGCAGTGTTCTCAAATGATACCCCTCTGCCACTTATTCTTTGAGACTGTTAGGCCATCCCTGAACTCATAGCCTCTTGCCTCAGCCTCCACATAGTTGTGTGCAACCACAACTGGACTTCCTCTTTTGACACTCCCAGTTACTTATGTGAAGGCAGTGTAGCTCATGGAGGTAAAAGGACCTCCCTAGGCCTTTCACGCAAGTCTCTAACATTCCCACATCTTTGGAGAAGTAGATTAGGTAGAGATATAATACAGTTTTGAATTTTAAAAATAAACTATAGGTTGGTAATACAGAACTGACTGGTTTGATTCAACTGGGTTCCCAGCCAGGCTATGGAACAGGTGAATGAGCTAAAGAAGAAGGGCCATAAGGCCCTGAATGCCGGGAATATTGAAAAAATCTGACAGTGCTACTCTGAAGCAATTAAGCTGGGCCCCAACAACCACGTGCTCTACAGTAATCGTTATGCAGCCTATGCCAGGAGACTACCAGAAGGCTGATGAGGACGGCTATGAAACTGTTGACCTGAAGCCTGACTAAAGCAAGGGCTATTCAAGAAAAGCAGCCACTCTTGAGTTCTTAAACAGATATGAAGAAGCCAAGCAAATCTATGAGGAAAGTTTAAACATGAAGCGAGTAACCTTCAACTGAAAGAGGGTGTACAGAATATGGAAGCCCGGTTGGCAGAGAGGAAATTCATGAACCTTTTCAACCTTCCCAACCTGTATCAGAAACTGGAGAATGATCCCAGGACAAGGACACTGCTCAGTGACCCTTCCTACTGGGGACAGATTAAGCAACTACAAAACAAGCCATCTGACTTGTGCATGAAACTACAAGACCCTCAGATTATGACAACACTCAGTGTCCTGCTTGGGGTTGATCTGGGTAGCATGGTTGAGGAGGAAGAAGCTGCAACTCCTCCTCCTCCTCCTCCTCCTTCCAAAAAGGAGATCAAGCCAGAACTCATGGAAAAGGATCTTCCAGAGAATAAGAAGCAGGCACTAAAAGAAAAATACCTGGGGTGGGCTGGGCGTGGTGGTGCACGCCTGTAATCCCAGCACTTGGGAGGCTGAGGCAGGAGGATCGGTGCGAGTTCGAGACCAGCCTGGGCTACAAAAGTGAGCTCAAGGCCAACCTGAACTGCATAACAAGACCCTGTCTCAAAAAGACAAAAAAAAAACCTGGGGAATGATGCCTACAAGAAGAAAGATTTTGACATAGCCCTGAAGCATTATGACAGAGCCAAGGAACTGGACCCCACCAACCTGACATACATTACCAATCAAGCAGCAGCACATACTTTGAAAAAGAGACTATAATACATGCCAGGAGCTTTGTGAGAAGGTGATCAAAGTGAGGAGAGAAAACTGAGAAGACTACCGACAGATTGCCTATGCTTAAACTGGCAATTCTTACTTCAAAGAAGAAGAGTATAAGGATGCCATCCATTTCTACAATAAGTCTTTGGCAAAACACCAAAGTGAAGATGTGCTGAAGAAATGCCAGAAGGCAGAGAAAATCCTGAAGGAGCAAGAGCGGCTGGCCTACATCAACCCTAACCAGGCTTTGGAGGAAAAAAAACAAGGGCAAAGAGTGTTTTCAGAAAAGAGACTATCCTCAGGCCATGAAGCACTATACAGAAGCCATTAAACAGAACCCATGAGATGCACACCACATAGCAATCAAGCTGCCTGCTATACCAAGCTCATGGAATTCCAGCTGGTGCTCAAGGACTGCTAAGAGTGCATCCAGCTGGAGCCTACTTTCATCAAGGCTTTACACCTGGAAAGCCGCTGCACTGGAGGCCATGAAGGACTACACAAAGGCCATGGATGTGTACCAGAAGGCACTGGACCAGGACTCCAGCTGTAAAGAGTCTGCTGATGGTTATTAGTGCTATATGATGGCTGAGCACCACAGGCAGGACAACCCTGAGGGTGTAAAGTGACAGGCCATGGCTGATCCCGAGATGCAACTGGTAATGAGTGACCCAGCCATGTGGCTCATCCTAGAGCAGATGCAGGCACTCAGTGAACACTTAAAGAGCTCTATAATAGTGCACAAGATCCAGAAGTTGATGGATGTGGGTCTGCTCACAATTAGGTGATGACTTACTCATGTCTTCCCTTTGCCCTCCCATGTGGAAAGACACTGGGATTGCAGTGAGCAGCACAGCAGAGGGAGAGGGGAGAAAGAAGAGCTTACCTTTATATTGATACATGCCTACCTGGAAGACACAGGCTCATACAGCTGCCATAGGCCTCCCAGCACACGTATGGTCTCCTCACTGCCGCCCTCGAGTTTTGTGTCTCTTTCCCACATACCCTGGCCCTGTTTCAGCTGCTCCCCCAGTTAGTTTTTGTTTTGTTTTGTTTGAGGCAGTGGGCAATATGCGGAGGGGAGGGTCTTCTTCCCAACCTGCAGTCCCAGCTGTCTTTATATTGTTATTGCCATGTCCCCATCTCTAATAAAACAAGCCAGTTCCAATACACTATAAACAATACAGTATTAGTTTAAAATATTCCACTTGTATATATCCTTCCATAGATGAGAGGAATAAGGAAAATGTGGTGTATACACACAGTAGAGCAGTCACAAAGAAGGATAATTTTGAGTCATTTGTAGGAAAATAGATGAATCTTGAAACCATAATTCTTGAAGTAAATTAGTCACTTAATGAATTAGTCTCAAGATACAAGAGGAGAGACCCAAAATATAAATGAAGACCAAAATAAAGACCAATGTTAAGAGGGAAGCAGTCTCTACAGAGATGGGAGGGGGATCTGGGAAGGAAGGAGAGTGGGTGGGGGAGAGTATTCTAAGTATGAAACCTCCAAGCAGAGGGGAATCATTATCTATCCCAAACATGCACTAATAAAAAATATACATGCTAAATAGGAGTTGTCTTGACTGACATCACTGTACAATATCCTTTCAAAACTTACTTAAATTTTCATTTATATATCACTACATTGCTTTTCAATTTCTTGACTCCCTCACGTTTGATTTCAGAAGTTTTATGCCTGCTGAGATTACCTAGCACAACATCAGAATTTTCAAACTATTGAACTATGATTTTTTGTAAAATCTGAGGTGAATCTTTATATTGATATTTTTGAAGAAAATCTTAAGATTCTTATTTGCTTATAAATGTATGAAAGACATTGTAGAATACACATACAAGTATGAACAATGTTTACCTTTTCAGGTTAAGAAACAAAAAATCAGATGGATAAACAGTGTTCTACGACATTTTTACTTTTAAGTCAAATTTTATATTGAATTTTTGAATGAGTATATTCATCCCTTGGCTTAGAAGTATAAAAGATGTCTTAAATTTAATAGAGAAATAAAAATATAATAAATGACTGACATGAATTGGGAGCACTTAACCCCCTAGACCTTGTTTAGTCAACAGGAGAATACAATCTTCTTGGATTTCTTCTTGGGTAAACTGTATAGGAATCTAGTGACTCCAGTTTTGTTAGTGGTTCAAAACAGATTTACAGTTGAGGAAGAAATACAGTGGCCTGTTGTCATTCTAGGAATACAGTGCTCCAACTATACAGAATGCCCTCTACCTGCAGCCAGAAAAACGTTCTGTGACCTCAATCTTCTGCCCCACAAGCGGCACTCCCCCAGGACAAAGCAGCAGCACATGGCAGCTGATGACCCAGTTTGTGCCTCTTTCCCTCTCCTCGCTTCTGCTCAGCCAAAGATGGGAGATGATGCAAAACTCTCCAGCGATGTGCAATCCCCCACGGCTCACAGAGATGGCAAACTTCATAAGGTGGAAAACCCACAGGATTCCCTTAAAATCCCTTTGGACTTATTGTTTACATGAAATTAGCATCATATAAACCACACTTTGCTCTTTGATTCTTTCACGAACTGACATACTTGAATATTGCTGTTTAATCATGCAGCTGTTTAAAAGTATGAGTCGTGTTATTATATCTACTAAAAGAATGTTCTGATTTCCAAGAATCAATTTAATCAGGAATTTTAAAATGCCATGTTAACTTCTGGGTCAGTTCAGACTTTTCTCAATTAGATATAGTAATTACCAGTATCATTCAGATCTAACCTCCCTGGGATTCATTCTAATGACTGAAACCTCCATCAACAAAACAAATCTGGGGCCAGGGAGCCAGCTAAGTGGCTGAAGTGCCTGTCTGGTAAGTGCAAGGTCCTGAGTTTGATCCTTGGTATCCCCTGAAAAAAAAAATCTAGAATCAAAAGATACTTGCCTACTTAAAAAAAATGGCTAAATAACTTTGCTTTCTTTGTTCCTTCTACTCAGAAATTTCAAATTAGTAAGGCTGGCCTGATTTACCTTCTTATAGAGACTGATCAGGTAAAGAGAAACAAGCCCATTTTTCAAGCTCAAGTCATTCAGCTCAATCCCCATCTCAAGACTAAAAACGAGTTTTGAGAGAGCTGTTACCAGTAAGCCACAGATGAACCACGATCACAAAGACCATCTGAGGCCAGAGTCATATGCAGGTTAAAAAGCTGTACCTTTACTGAATCTGCTGGTTTCCCAAAATATTATAATCAACTTAAGAGACATGATTATTGAGCCCTGAGTTCCATAAAATACAGAACTCTGTAGCCAGTGTTATCCGGGCCTCTCAGCACATACTCACCAGCCTGCGTATTCTCTAAATATTTACCGACATCCATCACACAGCTCTTCTGGGGCTGGCAGGCCTGTCCTGGGGCCTTGCGGGTGGGGAGGTATCACGCAGGAGGGCAGCATTGCACAGGGAAGCAAGGATTTCTTGCTGATCCACTCTTGGGATCGGCCTACATGTGCACAGGTGCAGAAGCGAGTATTGCATGCTTTCACTGCCTGCTGCATCAGAAGCTCAAAGTTTTCATCTACTATAAAGCTTAGAATATGAATCCAGGGGCCCTGAGGGACCTCTGAATCTCCACCAGCTTAGACAGATACCTAATTCCTCACTTTCTGCCTTAATTTGAAAATTACTTCAAACCCCTAGTGGACACAGCCACACGTGGATTCTGTCAGTGCTTTCTCTGAGCATCTGAGCACAGGTGCATGCAGTAGGATACCTCATGAAGGCAAAACATTAAAATGGTAATTACTGGAAAACATTTCTGAAAAGAGAGCACATCCAGAAATGAAATGTAAATGTCCATGGTTGCTTCTTAACACAACGGTCTTTGCAAGAAATCTTTGTGTAGCATATAGCAATATGCCATCAACAGCAGCCATGTGACTTGATCATTCCATGCTAGACTTCTACAAGTGTGCTGAGAGGACCGGAAGGGAAACATAGAAAATCCCCAGAGGTAGAGCTGGACAGACATCTGTACATCTGACAGACAGACGAGCAGAGGAGAAGCAGCAGAAAGGCATTCCAAGGAGCTGAAGCCAGCAAACACGGAAGCACAGAGGCACAGAGCCCCTGGCTGTGTGGGTGTCACAACACTGAAGTCCCAGATTAAGGCAAAATGAAGCAGATAGATAGGGTGACAGCAAATATGCCTTACAGGGTTTCATCTCCAGGATCCAGGAAGCAAGGCAGAGCAGGGTCCTGAAGACTCAGAATGGTTTTAAGGAGCAAAACCAGAAGCAAACAGACCAGGAGGAGGCCCAGGAAGAGGTCTGTCACCATGAACAGGTGGGAAAAGGGGATATTGTCTATGAGGCGGAACAAGAGGAATGTGGGGCCAATTGGAAAGGAATGAAAACAGAAAGAATTAGGACGAATTAAGTGCAGTAGCACCCACTCCCATAAGGAATGTTATTATATGCTGCAAACATGTATTAATAAAAAATTAGAAAATGTGAAAAAAAAAAAAAAAGAGAGAGAGTGAGCCCAGTGATCCATAGCTTTTCAGCAAGAAGTAAGAGCAGGAGGAAATGAGCATGAGGGAATGAGGACAAGAGCAGAAAGAGAGAAGAATCTTGGGGGGGCTACACACGGAGAGTGGCAGGCCACTCTCCAGCACCGTTGTGAGTCTCCAAGTAGAGCACACTCTAAACTCCTCAGTTTTTCCAGTTTAACCACTGCCATGTGATTGTCTGCAAGTGCTATCTGCACTGTATTTCTTATTGTCCTAAAGACTGGCCCTAAAGAGTGTGCACATGCACACTTGCTAGTTATACCAACATAACAGTGTTAATCGGCACAACCTTGACACATGTTTTCATTAGTTGACAAATATTTGTTTAAATTCAAACCCTTCCAACATTCCTTTTCATATTTTTTTTTTAAAGTTAACAGTAGTAACAACTTAGGAGATCAACACTTTTCTACTTGTAGGGAGCTATACCATTTATTTAAAATGGAATATTCCAAGCTCTGCAAAGCACAGTAATTAAAATTTCTTAAATAGCCTAGCCCAGTAATTCTGGGGTGAAAGGGAATTTAATACCTTAGCATTTAAAATTTTCTTTACTCTATGGGTAGAGTTTGTTGCAATGGATTGTATTGTATGTAACAGAATTTTTTAAACTGTAGAAAAGATTAGAAAATAGCATATTCACATAAAATTATTCTTTGGGGCTAGTTATGCTTATAAATACTTTCTGGAAAAAAAAAAGTCTAAACTTGACTTTAATATTTCCCCATATACCTGGCAGAAAAGTAAGTTAAATTCTTATGCACCTAAAACATACTAATTAAAACAAAAGCTAATAAAAATTCACTCTATTCAGAAGTACTTTAAGAATGGGTTATCTCTCTTTTAGATGACTTCTAAATAATCTGTAAATCTATATTGCTATGCTAATATCCAGATTTTTTATAGGCCTAAAAGAACATACCATAAAAATAGAACTCAACAAAAATTTTGAAGCAATAAAACTTCAGGTTAACATTAAATATTTCAAAGATATCTTCATTCTAATCATGAAACAAAATTTTCATTAAGAATACGACTTTTAATTGTAAAAATGGGAATTTTTATTTTAAATTAAGAGAAAAATGAAACCTGTAAGCAAAGCTCCCTCTGATGCCGGAAGGTGCTGTTTCACAAGAGAGCAGCCACTAATGCTGGCTTTCACCTTTGTTAGCATACCAGCTATCATCTCCCTTCCTACAATGTCAACTGGTAGAGTTCATGAGGACTTTTATTCTTTGTTTTCTCATAACCATTATTCTGACTTTACCAATTTTATTAAATACCTAAAGATAAAACTGCTGAGTATAACAAAGCCTGCCTACGTCCACCAGTTTTTATTTTAATTTTAGCACCAACAACATACAATGAGGTGTCCATTTTAACTTAACACATGGATGAATACAGTACCAAAAACAATATCCGGTCACTACTTGTAACTGATTCTAAAAGAAAATGTTCATGAGGTCCTTTTTGTTGTGACTGCCTCCTGTGTGCTTCCTAATTTTTAATTTTAAATACCATCTTTTCTATAGTCTTTACAGCTGGAGCTAGCAAGCCCAGGTGAAGCCAATGTTAGTTCAGGCAAGGCTCTACCCCATGAATTGTCACTCCCTAACTGCAAATGGTAGCCATTTCTGCAATCTGGCTATTTGTTAAAAGGGACCCTACAAAATGGCACATTTGAATCAAGGCACATGGAGACATACAACCTGATCGGGGATGAGAAGGTTCCCCAAATAGACCAAAGTGGGTTTAAAAAAAAACCTTCAGCTTTGTGCATTAAAGGCAATAAACTGTTTTATTAGAGAAAAATAATTAAAGCAGCCAGTCAAAACATTTGACTTTAGGAACATCTACAAAGCAAACAGTAAATACAGAGTATCATTCTCAAAATACTAACCTTAAGGAAAAATAATTAAATAGCAAAATGCCTATAACACTGATCTCCAGGAAGAAATAGGAAAAAGGGAAATCTCTCACTTTTTTATTTAAGAAAAAGTCTTAATTTTCTCCAGCACTGTAAAATGGTGATGTTATAGAAAAACCTTCATATACTAAAATAAATATTATCTAATATTTACGTAAGATATAAGACTAGCCAGGTGTGGTGGCACACAGCTGTAATCCCAGCACTTGGGAGGCTGAGGCAGGAGGAATGGTGTGAGTTCAAGACCAGCCTTGGCTACAAAAGTGAACTCAAGGCCAACATGAACTGCATAGTGAGACCCTGTCTCAAAAAGACAAAGAAAAACTCTTTATAATGTAAGACTAATGCAGTAAAATGACATTCAACACTAGATGCATTTAAAAATCATACTTATCTTTTTTACCTAATAAAACACACATACAGTACTAGTGAAATATTTTAGCTCTAAAACAACACACATACACTACTAGTGAAATATTTTAGCTCTAAAACATACTTCAGAGCCAACAAGAACAGTACATATTAAAGTCACTCAATCTCTATTAGCCAAAATTCAAGTAAGCAGCATATTTTAATTGTGCTAATTAAATTAACGATATCTACAGGTTGCCATAGTCTTACAGTATCACCAGATGAAAAATATTATACTTCTCATTCTGAATCCAATTGTAAGCCTTAATTTATGGTTTAATTTCCACTTTTGAATGATACAGATTCTATATTAAAACAATTTATTATAGTAAAACTTTATTAAGTTTTATTTAGATTATTTAGATTAAGGTGTACTGGTTATTTTTTAAAATACCTAACTTTTACAAGATCATCTAAAAAAGATAAACCTATCATGAATAAAAAGTCATTTGACATTAGGTTGTCTTCTTAAATAGAATGCTATAACTAACAAAGGGCAGGGCTAGGGAGACAGCTCAGAGGTCTAAGCATCTGCCTGGCAAGCACAAGGAGCCGAGTTTGAGCTCTGGTACCAATGACAGCCCCAGGATCCCAGGCATGCTATGCCATCCTGAAACTGGGCATGATGGTGGATGCCTGTAGTGGGGAAGGTGAAAGAGAAGGATCACTACAAGTTGGAACTGCATAGCAAGACCTTGTACCAAATAAATAAATATTTTTTAAAAAAGATTTTTTTTTTAAAAGAGCAGAATAATCTTGAAGAAATTTTGAGGCAGGCAAAGGTTGAGACAGTGGCATAGCTACTGTTGGGGAATTTAACCAGACCTATGTTGAGAATTAAGAACAAATTGCCCAGCATAATGATAAAGAATTTTGTGAGTTTGGCCAGAAAGGATGCTCTAGTACTGCTGTGGACTGCAAAGAGAGAGCAGAGATTTTGAAGGCTAAGAAGGAAAAGATATGATAGCCTGTGGGCATTGAAAGCAGAAGCAGGGCTTCACCCTTTGCAGACTCGAAACTGCAAAATTGAAAGCCTTTGCTTTGATAAGAAGGCCCCAGATCATCATTTTCCCGAATGGCAGTGGCCTAGGGAATTTATTTCTTGGGATGGACTGACTTCAGCATCCTCAGCTATCCAGGCACTTGACAAACACAGCCAACAGAGGAGAGCCTGGCTGCTGCTCCAGCTGGCAGTAGACCTCTGCACCATCTACATGACACTGGTTCTATGTACATGCAGAATGCAAGAGTTGTGGGGTCTGCAAGGCTTCCCCACAGATTTAAGAAAAAGCGTGGAGGCCACCCCTAAGAGGGCAGCATGTACAGCGGTGAATGGGAAACTGAAGACTCAGTGGGAAACCCATTAATTTGGAGAAGTCAGGAACATGGACTGTCTGAGGAAAGCCCCAGAGGGAGCAGAGGCTGCCCCAGAGAGAAACTGTGGGAGCTAAAACCATTGGCAGTGTGGTGAAGGTGGAGCCACACAAATGGAGTATACAACGTGCCATCAAAGGCTGTGATGCTGAAAGTGGAACTGTGGGATTTAATGTTTGTGCTACTGGATTTTGGTCTGGCCTTGTTCCCATGACTTTCTGTCTCCTTCTTTGTAACTTTTGGGATAGAAACATCTATCTTGTGTCATTGAATGTTGCAAGTGTTTAACTTTGTTTTCATTTGTACAGGGGCTATTAGCTGAGAGTTTGCCTTAAATCTCAGATGAGACTTTGGAGTTTTCAGCAATGATGAAACTGTTAGGACTTTGGCAACATGGTTTAAATAGATTAAATGCCTTTGGCATTAAGGGGTATGTATGAGTCTTTGGGAAGTCAGGAGTGAAGCGTTATTGTTTGTGTCTAGATGTCTCCCCAAAGCTTCATGCAGTCATAGGACTTTTTCAGAGGTGGTAGAATCCAGAGTGGTATGATCCAGGAATTAAGGATGTGTGATTAGTATATCAGTCCTGATTGGCTTGACATTGATCTGGCTAGGATTAAATGTGTGAGTGATAAGTGGCCTGCAAACAGTATAAGGGACAGGAAAAAGTCTTGTTGCTTCACCTGTTGCTTTTGTTATCTTGTGCCGGGCAGAAACTGTTCTCCTCTGTGACTGTCCTCTGCCATGCCACCCTGGCTAGGAGCCAGATGATTATGGACCAAAACCTCTACAAACTATGAGCTAAATAAACCTTTAACCTTGCATGTCAGGTATTTTGTATGAGCAATGAGAAAAGTAACTAAGACATACATAGAAGCCACATCTAAGATGAAAACATTTTTCACAATGCATTATTTTAAATGGAAATACATTGAAGTAAAATAATAAAAGCCAAATAAGACACGTCCAAACAATAAAATAACTTCAAAGTTTAACTGAAATACAGTAATTAAAATTAGTCAGACTAAATCCTATTATATCAGAAAAATGATACGAAGACACATTGCAAGATTTGATTTGTTAACTAATACACTTTCTTCATTTGTAAGTAGCCAATAAATACTTTGAGAAGTAATTCTCTTTGCCTTTTCTCAGGCAGACACCATAAAATCCAAACAAATACCAGAGACTAGAGAGGTCAAGTCCATAATTTCCCAGCCTCCCTTGTAAGTAAAGATAGCTACATAATTGGGTTCTAGCCAGTGAGATGTAAGCTTAAGTGATTTAGTAATACCTCTACCTGTTTCTTTTGTTCCCCAAGCAGCCATTGTGAAATTACAAGAAAAGAGTCATGAAAATAAGGCTAAGAAAACCTCACAAACATGGTCCTGACATTGATGACCTACTGAACATCATAGCTGCTGCATCCCAAGGGACGCAAAGAAGCTACTTTTAGTTAGGGTGGTATTTTTGTATGTATGAATGAATGTATGTATGTATGTATGTACGTATGTATGTATGTATGTATGTATTTGTGTGTGTTTCCAGGTAAAAAGTAATCCTACTTGATAGTTCAAAAGCAGAATACCAAATCCAAGAACATAATTTGATTCACTTCATTCTAATGAAACATATTTATTCACGTTCTGTTCAACACTTACCAAATATCTAGTCAAATGATTCTCTTCAGTGCTGCTCTCAGCACAAGTATTTAGTTCTGCTAATTCTACATCCAGTTATCTTGCCACAGTAATTACTTTTAATCCAACTAGTTCAACAAAAAGAATTTTATTTCTTAGTGTAGCAAATCACCCCCAGTGAGTCAGTGAAAACACTGACTGAGGTTTTAATGTCAGTATTCGTAATAAGTAACATAGGTATACCCAGCTTTGAAAGAAATCTGATTCTAAGTGGCAAGGAATATTTCTGAGATATTTTTTTTCCCTATAATGACTTATTACAAAATTGGAACTAATGTGTTGGGAACTTTGCTGAAATGCACTAAGGTTAACATTTCAGTAAGAAACACAGTTGTTCTCTGCCAAGCTGGCGAAGTCACTTCTGGGCTTCTTAGACCATTTCCCAGTCCTGAAATCTCTTATCTGTGCTGGCAATGCACAATATGAAACAAAACTGACAAATTCACTCTCTTTCTCCCCACTGTTATTTATGGAGGAAAATATTACACTCTGGACCCAACAACACATTTTTCTATGGAGTGCCATCCACTCACAGTATTCCGAGGTGCAGGGCGCTATGACCTTTCATTAAATTCTCTGCTCATAAATTCTGCAATTTTTTTTTTCCTTGAAGAAACTACTTGGTCCTTCTCCTCCTGGCTTTCCCCAGCTATTTTTTCTGAACACTTTTATATTTCTCAACTAATTCTACATATTCTGAAGACCCAATTTAAAAGATGTTTCTTTCAGAACATGTGGATAAAGGTCACCTCACCCCCTCAGAGGCTCCCAGGGGGGCCAGTCTACACCCTGCAATGACCACCTTGGGCTTTGTGTCTCCTCCTGTGTTAAATGATAGGCTGGGTAAAAGGAGGGGCCATGTGGAACCTAGCCCTAACCATGTCCTCAACACCTAGCCCTCCCTATGCCTGGCACACAGCACATGTCTAACAGGTATTTGTGACACAAATTAGCCAATCCTATAATGTTAAAAGCAGTTTAGAAGCACAGAAAAAGCTGACATGAGCCAAGCAGAAAACTATTCAGACAGCCCCATCAACACCACAGAGTTGAATATTTATGCCAATATTTAGCCATTTTTTACTAAAAAGACAGCAACTTCAAATCATGTAACCTAAATGCTTCAAGGAGGTTAATGGCAGGAACTAAAACAGAATAGAAATTAGAAAAGATTAAGTCTCACATTCTTGCATCTGATTGGTTGTCAATGAATGAGGACAAATAATAATTCAGAGATGTCTGAAGTTTCATGATAAGGCCAAAACATGCTGTCATGAAGAGAAATAGGCACATCAGGAGAATTAACCAGATTTAGCAGTTAATTAGGTAAAATGGATTTCCTGGTGTGCGGATACAGAGTTTGAAAACTCACAGCCAGGGAATTTATAAAATTTGAAGTAACAGTATTGTGGAAATCATCTCATCCGACTCCCTATTGCATAGCCCTGAGATGGTAGGGGCACAAAGCCATTCACCTACCCCGTAGACCCAAGGCTATGAACCGAGACTAGAATCTAGGTCAGCAGTTCTGACACTAATGGCAACAATATCACTTCATTTACTAAGAATACAAACAAATCATGGCTCACAGATCATTTAGGTAAGAGCAAATGCAAATGGGTTTAATGTTCAGTTCTGGGGAGATGTTCCTCACCTTAAAATTACATAACATGGATTGGATCACAAAAGATTCTTAAGGGGAAAGTAGAATTATATTCCTTATATACCTTTTAAATGTTTTTCCCATACAAATCTCTCTCTCCATCATTACTATTATCTAGGACTAACAGAAATACAGCAAATCTCACAACCAGAAAAACCTGTATGCCAAAATTCTGTATGTCTCTGATTTTAATCTTATCACTGCTGAGTACTTCATGCCCATGGGGCATGTTAGTTCACGTCTCTGGATCTTCAGCTTGCTAGCAGAAAATACACTAGACTCAATCAGTATTCTAAAGAAATTTTTTAAAAACTTCTTAAATTCAAAAAATAAAATGTGTCTATTTTTTTAAGAATTTATTTATTTATTTTTTCTTGTTTCAGAACTTTTATTTATTTATTTATTTTTATGGCCAGCTCAGCCTGCCCTGAGGGCAGGGCTGGTGTAGAATGTGGTGCCTGGGATCGAACCGTGGTCCCTGCAGCCCCCTAAGCTTTCCTAAGCAGGCTCTTTAGACCACTAAGCCATCCTGCTGGGCTCAAACATCACTACTATAATTCTCATAATGATAGAATTGTGTCTTTTGTCCACATGCTCCTGAAAAGCTATCTGCTTCATATAAATACTGTAAGCAAGTTACCATGCCAAGTAAGAGGAGTTAGGTTGAATAAACCATGGCTTATCTAACTACTAAAAAGAATGAAGTAGACAAAAAATCCCTGATGTTAGTCTTTTAAAAAACAAGCTATAGAAGAATACAAACTTATGTTTTCATTTCTGTGTAATAAAAAAGGGCACAAAAGACCTCCGTAGGACATACATGATTAGAAAACCAGAGGACATAGAAAAACCACGGGAAAGGTGCTCTGAGCAGGGCTGGGAGCCTGGGCCACTAGAGGCTATGTGACCCTTTGCACTGTCTGGTTTTTTTTTTAACAGACAGCATGCATTATATTGTAAAAGGAAAAATTGTTAAATTGACACTATTTTATATTACACGAGTTATTACCAATACAGAGCATCCTTTTACTATGATTATTCCCACCTTTTTAGTCTTTTTCATGAGGTGGGATGGGGACTGGATGCCGAGCCTCACCCACCCCTGAGCAACGCCCACCACCTTCAGCTTTTCATTTTCTCAGGTTGAAAGAATGAGAGTGGCATGTAAGCTGAAGAGGAAGGGACCTTGTTTACTTCCTGGCTTCCCTTGCTTACTTTCAGCTGTTGGCTAGGGCAAAAGACAGGTCAAGGGGAGTTCTGAAACTTCAGAAAGGGTGCTGGAAAAATGCGAATTATCCTACAGGGAACGGAGATGCCTCTGAGAAAGTGAAGATCAATTTACTAGAGGGAAAAATAATCACCAGGGAGAGAGTGTGCCAAGTGAAAAACAAGACACATGCAAGCTGACAAATACATGAAACAGAAAAAAGTCTATCTACAACCTTATAAGCCAATCCTACTGTCAACACTATCCAGCCCCAAACCAAAAGTAACAATACCCTAGTTTTCATAGAATAAAATCTATTTAATTTGCCACAGCTGTAATTATCATCTAGCAGAAGAGGCAGCAATTTGAGACTGCCAAGCCTCCTAAAAGTGAGCAGACAGGTTTGTGTGTGCCTGAAATACACATCGGGTTTATTTCCATTTTAGGCACTGAAAATGACACACTGAAACAAACATAAATGTCAGGGTGACAGTATTATGTAACTACAAATATTTTGACTGAAAAAACAAATTTGTGACTGGAGGTGTTTTATTTCAAGAACACTCAGAATACAGAAATCTTACGTTTATTAAAATAAAATCACCAGTTAACCTCAGAAACCCTCTCATCCCGTTTAAGGGAAAGAGAAGTATCATTTCTTCATTTACTTAAGGTCCTACTTCCCAAATCAGCTGCAGGCAAATGTAATTGAACAAGTGCTGACTTTTACAGATTTGATTGGTGATGAAGAAAATCAGTTGTGGACATCAAGGTAACCATTCTGCATTCCACAGACACAAACAGAGCGCCTCTCTGCTTGCACACAGCCCAAGTACCCCAGCATGCTGCAACCCCTGAGCAAACTGCTTATTCTCCCCTCAGTTAAGACTGCTTCTTTCACTAAAGAGTCTTTATCATCCCAAGTATCTATCACCATAGAAATCAAGTACACACCTGCAAGTTAATCAAGATGTTCCCCAGCCCCGTACAACACACTAGGCAGAGATCTGTGCAAGACTAACCTGTATGGAAAATAACAGTGCTTTTCCTAAACCCTGAAGGAAGTCGAAGATTCCGAAGTAATCCTTTGGCAGTCAGTCGGACGTGAATGGTGGATAAGGAGAATTTGGGTGACAACAGCATGTCTTCAGAGCAGGTGGGATGATTTCACAGATCAAGTAGCTTCCACACACTCACATGCTGTCTTTTAAAAGGCAATACTCTTCCAGGTCAAGAAGCACAGCAAGAGGAAACATGCCTACACCGCTAATGTCATTCCAGCACAGTCACAAAAGGAAAAAAAAAAAAAAACAACCAGAGCGATCCAAGGGTTTTCTGGCTTTGCTTTCACTCCCAGATGTTGCCAAAACAATGCTCTTCCTCTGAGTAAGATCTCCTCTTAGCAAACCCAGAAGCGTGCAGCCTCTGAGTGACATCATGGTCCTGTTGTGCTTCTAGTCAGCAGGAGAAAGGGGAGGAGGAAGTGGGTGGTCTCAGGAGCTTTACATAACAGCCACTAATGCCACGGAGCCTGTAACTACCAGAAGATCACCAGGGACATCAACTACCCCGTGTGCCAACTGCGCATTAAGGGAAAAAAATAAGGTTTCTTTACATTAATCTGCCTTGATTTAATTCAAACCAATAGCACTGAATAGTTGTTGTTTTTTTTTTAGATGCTTTAACTGACATTTTGCATAAAATTAAAACCAAAACTTTCAAGCAACAAATGCTCTTCATCTTAACACAATTTTTATTCTAATGTGTTTAATGATGGATAAAATGTTCAGCTTTAACTGTCATGTGTTGAGGACATCACTGAACAGCAACAACCAAAAGTTAAGGCCCCTGGGCCTGGTGGCATGCACCTGTAATCCCACCGATCTGGGAGGCTGAGACAGCCTGGGAAACTGTGATTTAGCACGACTCTATCTCAAAACAAAAAATTAAAAAAAGGTCAGGGAACATAGCTTGTGCAAAAGCCCTGGGTTTAAGCCCTATTTTTTTTTTTTTTCTTAAGGAAACAAGGCTATGACATTTCTCCACCAAATGTAAGATAATAAATAACAGTGCCAGAGAAATAGTGAACAATCAAAGAGACAGCACTGTACGGTCTACACCTCCTGAATGTGTGGAACACTGCTGGGCTGGGCCACTGCTCAGGAATAGAGTACCTGCCTACCTATTATGAGAACCACCTTTGACCTCCAGCAGCAAAAGGGGGAAGAGAAGAGCACTGGGTGATTCGTTAGAGGGATCTTTTGAGACCAGGAATATGGACAGGGTATGGTTCCGAGTATTTTTCTCTTTTACTGAAATCTATTAACTTTTATTTCAGAAGAATGGTTTGCAAAAGCACATTAAAATACTGCTATGGTTTATGTCTAGTTGTCCCCCCAAAGCCTCATGTAGTCACTGGGCGCAGACTTCTAGAGTTTGAGACTTGATCCATGATCCCTGGGATTATGGGTTTTAGTACTGATGGGATTATGGGTCCAAGTACTTCTGGGATTATGGGTGTAGCCTAAGGCAGGGGCTAAGGCAGAGAGCCTGAATGTAATATAAAGAGAGACAGAGAGACAGACTCGAGCTGTTGCTGCTGCTTTGCTGCCCTGTTTGGTTGGCTGCCTCTGCCACCATTTTGCTGCTGTTCTGCCACCATGAACTGGATGCTCCCCGCCCTGCTCCACTCAGCCTGGGGCCAGCCAAATATAGACTGAAACCTCTATGAACTGTGAGCTAAATAAACCTTTCCTTCCTTCATTTTGAGTGTCGGGTATTTGTGCCAGCAACTAGTAAAAAGTGACTAAGACAAATACTATGGCTGAAGCCAAAAGAAGTTGAAAGATAAACATATGGATAGAAGAAAATTAACACTAACAATATGTTTGCTTAAGCAAAGCTAATTGCAATGAGCCAGAGATAGCCTGAATGCAACAATTTTTTAATTTAAAAGTACAACAGAATGAGGGATAGAAAATAATCCTTATTTTCAAGATTTGCTAAAAATATTAATCAGAAAAGAATACAGAAACTGTTAACCATAAACAATCATATTACATTCCGTTAAACTAGAAAAAAAGCAGTACGGCTTTAGCAATTCTAAAGAACACCTAGAATGTGAAGAGAGGATACAAGAAAGGAAAATTTGGATAAATTCTCTTCCCTCTGCGCTCAGTGTGAACCATCAACCCAATAACCTTCTCAGGGTCACCACCAGAGTATAACATATTCATTCCCTGAATCTTGTAAACACATCATGTCCATGACAATGAATGTAAATCATCAAGGAATTAAAGTCAAGAAAACCTACCTTTATGTGTGGTCTATTTCTTGCAGTTTATTCTTTTTCAAAAATCCAAATACCTTTCCCTTTAGTTTTCAAATATTAAAACATATTGTAACCTCTTCCTATACACCTCAAAACCATGTAGAAAACCAATATATCAATCAGCATCAGAATCATAAATAGAATAAAATCAAACATTGGTATTATTACAAATAGATACATCACAGTCCATTTATGTAAAGGGATTTTTGGGGGTGGGAAGACTGGGTTTTAGGAAACTTTTTTTTTAAAGAATTTTTCAATTTTTATTTATTATTTTTCTTGTTTCAGAACCTTTGTTTATTCACTCATTTTTATGGCTGGCTCAGCCCACCCCAAAGGCAGGGTTGGCACAGCATGTGGTGCCTGGGATCAAACCTAGGTCCCTGAAGCTGCCCAAACTTTCCCAAGCAGGCACTTTAGACCACTGAGCCATCCCGCCAGGCCCGGAAACTTCTTTCTTAATACTAAACTCTAAATTATCCCCATCAAAAGTAAATCCTTTATCCTAGACTACTTAAACAATCTAGTCACCAGTTAGTCATATTCCTTAAAATTTTTACGGCAACTACACTGTTAATTCCATATACATTGAACATAAAGCTAGTAACGATCTTTTTTATAATAAACAGCAGATCAAGAAATAGAAAGAAGGGAAATGATGTCAGTGAGGAGGAAAATTCAGGTGTCAAAGTAGTACTTGTGTATCCAATACAGTACCCACCCAGAGCTAAAAAGGTAGACCTAGATAAAGCAAATGCTCCCCCGCACTTCTTTCACAAGCATGGTCTGCCCCCTGGTGGCCCTCTGAAGCCACCAAGGAACAGCCAATGTTTACAATCCAGGCTGTGCTACTTCATTTATTCATTTGAATGAACAAATAAGTATCTTAAGGCTTCAACTATTTTTACAATAAATACTGGGGAGATAAAACAGAATTAGTGTACATAAGTTCCTTCTTTAATCAGCTGATCACTTCTAGCTATAGTTTCTGAAATTATACTAAAGAACATATTAAAAGGTGTCAGCATTATTATCTTACAAATTCTTAATTTAAATAAATATGACAAGGCTTACTGAGGACAGTAGGGTGAAAAAAATCAAGGAAACTGGTACATAAAGTGGAACCATTTACAATGCTAAGAATTAGACATAGGGGCTCATAAAGCACAGCAGAGATTATAGCAGGATGTTGAGCAGAAAAATAAAACTATCATCTCAAATTTTACTTAATGTCAACTTTAAATAGAAAGAATAAAGAATATTTAAGCAAATATGTGTGTAAGAATTCCAGCAATGATTGGGGAGATTATTTTCATATTTTCCTCTTTTGTGTTTTTTTTTTTTTTTTTAAACTGGAGGTCTCAGAAGCAGAAAATATTAATTTACCAACATATTTTTTAAAATTTTATTTATTTATTTATTTTCTTGTTTCAGAACCTTTGTTTATTCACTCATTTTTATGGCTTGCTCAGCCCACCCCAAAGGCAGGGTTGGCACAGCATGTGGTGCTGGGGATCGAACTGAGGTCCCTGAAGCTGCCCAAGCTTTCCCAAGCAGGTGCTTTAGACCGCTGAGCCATCCCACCGGGCCCCAATTTACCAATATATTTAAACACAAAACTTTTTATAGGAAGGCAATAAAACAACTTGAGCTTCTATTAATGACACAGGTAAAGGCAAGCAACATGAAAATAATTGTGGAAAGTCTTGCTATGGTTTATACCTGAAATGTCTCCCAAAAGTCCCAGTGCAGTGGGATCATGGGTTCTAATCAGAAGATCCACCCAGTGGTGCCTTCAGTAGGTCATGCACTGCTAAAAGCTGATGCCAAGGCATGAACTGGAAGGGTACAGTCTTTTTTTTTTATGTATTTAGTACAGGGTCAAAGGATCTCGCTACACAGATCTGATCTGCAGTGATCCTCGTGTTTTTCAGCCTGCCAAGCACTGGGACTACAGGTGTGTGCAACCAAGCCCAGTCTCAATCTCTGTCTCAGCACACTCTGGGGGCAGGGCAGCACAAGGGGACAGTCTTGTCCCAGGCTCCTCCATTCTTTCGTGCCCTCTCTCTCCTTCTTTGCTGTCATAGGTGCAACAACCCACTGCTGGGCCTCACAAATTTTACTACATAAATTGCATGGTAGAAATTTTTCTAGTTTGCTTTTAAGTTAGTAACTTAGAAAATAATAGCAGCATGATTGGAGACATTAATTCTAGCATAGTTTCTACAGGGGTGTACAGAAGCTAAGAACTGCATCCAAAGGATGGCTTTTGTTCATGATCACTACCAAGAAGATTCAGTTTAAACTTACTGGCTTGTTCAGAAATGAGAGCACCTCTATCAAACCAATCCTGCTTAGGCTATTACCGAGTATCAATCCTAATGTTTATCTCTTTACTTTTCTTATTGCAACACAAACTACAAGAGACTCTTCAATCTTATTCAACTGAAAGCCTACTCTTCCACAATGTCTTCTTCCTTAATAGGAAGATGTACTGTTTGCAATTATTAAAACATTTTATAAGAAACAATTAGAAAAAAGAAAGAACTCCAACCATCCATAATCTTTATTTCCTTTTTTTTGTAGCAGGTATCAAACTCAGAACCTTGTACTTGGCAGGTAGGTGCTCATGGTGCTGAGTTATAGTCCATGCTTCTACAAGATTTCATACAGCCTGCAAGAACAGTGAAATTGCCTCCTGTTTCTTTGGACTCCCAAAATAACATCTCAAATCCAGAGCTGTACTGCTTTGATCTCAAGTACAGGTGTTTTCAAAAACAAACTAAAAATCTGTACATGTTCATTGCACAATTATTATAAAAATACTGTAAAGCTTGAATTACTTATCCCGCATTCTGCCCTACAACAGGTTTTTAAACTTTATACAAATTGCTAAACTTAAACATTTCCACTTAACTTCACAAGGTATGAAATTACCCCTATATCAGCGATGGTCAACATTTGAGAGCTCTTAATGATGGCAGACAGAGAGCTGCAGCACTCCTGCCACAGATTCACCACCACTGCCATCATCCTGATGGCTTTTAATGTCACCGAAACATTTAATGACATCAAAATGTTATCAATGAATATAATCAAATACCTGTATGACACAAAGCTGCTTCAAATATTCCCTGATTTTAAGTAATTTTACAAGGCAATAAATTAGTAAATTAATCACTTTTGTAGAGTTAATTCTGCTAATGAAATTCCTAGAAGCATTTTGCTATATGCCTGTGTGTTCTTATTTATGTTCAATCACCTGTATACATACGTACCTAATCCTCCTTATTCACTTTCTAATACCAGATATTACCATTAAAAATTAGGCAAGAACTGAAAATGTATTTTAATTAGATATATTCTTTCTTTATAAATACTGCTTATAATGATTTTCCCAAAGGGGAAGCTTAGAACATTTCTCATCATCGATTTTCTGAAAGGTCTTTTACATTCATCTGTATCCTTAGCGTCTTTAATTGTTGTGCTCAAAGCAAACTCATGTGTTATGTGTCAAGAAGAGATGCAGCTCCTGCTTAAAAGGAAGCCAATGTCCCAAGAAGAGTTAATAGCCATCCTTCCTCCATACCAACTTGAAACATGAAATTTATCACATCTCTAAGCAGCATGTGCCTTTTGATTATGGAGGCAAGTTATGGTGATCACCAGGTGACAGTGCACAACATGCCAGGACGCCCAGCAGCATCAGTGTCACCTCACCAGGGCACATCTGCTCTTCTCAACCCCTGCCCAACACAAGGGAAAAGGAGACCCAAGGACCTGCCCTTCCCAGAGCTCTATGCTTATGGGTTACTGTTACAGTTTGTGTCTAGTTGTCCCCCCAAAGCCTCATGCAGTCATGGGGTGAGGACTTCTAGAGTTTGAGTTTAACTCATAATCATGGGATTACAGGTGATCCAAGGCTGGGATTATGAGTGTGAGTACTTCTGGGATTACAAGTGTGGTCTGAGGCAGATATCCTGAGACAGAGAGCCCGAATGAAATATAAGAGAGACAGAGAAACAGACTCCCCTCTACTGTTTCTGTTGCTGTTCTGCCACCATGAACTGCTGCTCTCTTCCATGTGCTAGTCTGCCTTAGTGCCCAGTATGGACTGAAACCTCCAGTAACTATGAGCTAAATAAACCTTTCCTTCCTTCATTTTTGGTGTTGGGTATTTATCCCAGCAATGAGAGAAGAGCAACTGAGAAAAGTGCAGAAAGAGCAGTGCAGCTTTTCTTTCCAAGGCAGATATGACAGCCCCTGGGACTGATGATCTTGTGGGGAAAAAACCAGAGTGCTGGATAAACACAACTTCTATGCCTCTAGCATCCCCAAACACCTACCTCTCTGTGTGACAGAACTAAGGTAATAATAGAACGCTGTGGTATGTGTGACATCTTCTTTATAAACAGTAAGCTATGTTTTATTTAGAGTCAGTGGTGCCTAGAATCTTGTAGCATCATAACCTTTAAATAAATTACAAGAGCTAGACCTTGTGGAGATGGTTCTCTGCTTTAAGTGGTCTCTTCTGACTGCATTAAGGGTTTAAAATAATTCAACTTCCTGGAAAAGAATTCTGAAAAGCTAATAGAAGTATAAGCACAATGGGAAGGTTCATCACCATCATTACCCATAGCAATAGCACTTACTACCATTTGAAGTGCCTGTGGGCAAAACTTTTAGGAAGCCAAAATTATTGCCACCCTGGGAATGACTCCCTAAATATTTGCCCTGACAAATGAGAAACTTGAGACCTGGACAAGTTTGGATGATTTGTACTTCATGCTTTTGAAACTTACAACATTAAATAATCATGACAATATAGAATTGGCAAAGACAGACACAAAGATCAGTACTATATAATTTAGGATCCAGAAAGAGCACTTCATAATTAGAGAAAAGTAGTATTCTTTACAAAATTGCCAAGATATTTTAAAGAAAAATGTTTGACATCCACATGAGAAAGAATGATTCCAGACTAGTACTTTATAAAAACTAACTTGAACCTATGGCATACATTTAGAGTTAAAACTGTACAAGTCTTAGAAGAAAAGGCATAGATTCTATGACTTATATTTCACCAAAAGCATAAGAAACAAAAGAAAAAAAATGGATCTGGTGAAAATTAACACTTATGAGAGCCAGGGAGATAGTTTAGTGGCTTAAGTGCTGGCCTGGCAAGCACAAGGGCCCAAGTTTGATCACTAGTATGCAATAATAAATACATACAGACATATGTTGATGCGTAACATTTATGCTTCAGGGATACTATCAAGAAAAAACTCAAAAAATGGGAACAAATATCCATCAAACCTATCTCTGATCGTCTGGTAAGATGGTGCAATGATTTAAAGCACTATTTAGGCAAGCTTAGGCAACCGCAGGGACCATGGTTTGATCCCCAGCACTACACTGCTGTGCTAGCTCCATCCCCAGGGCAGGCTGAGCTGGCCATAAAACAAACAAAAAACCGATCTCTGATAAGGATCTATTATCTGGAATAGATAAAGATAAAGAACTATAATTCAACAAGTAATCCAATTTAAAATGGGCAAGGGATTTGAATAGACATTTCTGCAAAGAAGATCTAAAAATACAAAGTGGTATGGGTTCTTTGGAAGTTTCTCAAGCTGTTACAAAATTACCATATAATCCAGCTTTCTCATAATAAGTAACTGGTTTTCCAACATAAATAAAGTTATTCTATAGAATATGAGCTACTCTTTTTCTTCCTAAATACTAAGCTGTGCTAGAAATGTGAAACAAAAAATATAAAAATCAAAATCTACACAGAACAACTTCTGATTTTTAAACTTCAAATAACCATGTACGCTCAAACTCAGGCTATTGGAGACTTTGAAAATTTAAATCTTCACGGCAGAGTTGTCTACAGCTTCAGGAACTTACCAAAGGTTAACAGTTTCATGTAATTCTTTCACACCTTCCTGCCTTCCTAAACTGAGGAAAACGAAGTCAGGAGAGCAAAGATCCCAGTTATTCCCTGAGTAGTGGCTATGGCTCTGTGTTCCTTATATAGGGTGCTCATCAGCTTGTGCTTCCTGCTTGGTTTTCTCTCACTGGAGCACAACCTCCCTTTAGGGCCTCTCTCATGAGCCACACTCACTCTTCCTTCACTAGAAATCATTTTGGTTTTGATTCCTGTTTATCTGTGCAATCCTTCGACTATCCCTGAAGACAAGACCCTTGCTCATTTTGGTCTCACAACTTCATCCTTGATGCCAGACAGGGTCATAGAACAGCAATATGAGGTAATCACATCTTGCTCTCTACTGCTCTAATCTTCAAGGGATTTATAATCCACAGAACTATTTTATAAGTGCATATAAGGGAATGTAGGTAGTACCCAAGAAACCTGAACTACACACAACACAGGATTTGTAATGAATACATTATGTGAACACATTATGTGGCTTCTAGCTGGGTAGGGTGGTGCATGCCTGCAATCCCAGCACTTGGGAGGCTGAGACAGGAGGATCCGTGCAGGTTCAAGACCAGCCTGGGCTACAAAAATGAGCTCAAGGCCAACCTGAACTGCACAGTGAGACCCTGTCTCAAAAAAACAAAACACCATTCTGTGGCTTCTAAAGAGGCAAAAGACCTAATTTTTCTATTAGTTGAAGCTTCATACTGTCTCAGAAAGAAGTGTAAGTATGCCCAAACAAGGAATAAAGAGAACAGAAAAGTCTAAGCTATTGGGTGGTTATTAATGTTTTGCTATTACATGTTATAATCAGTGTTTCACATCTCAAACTTGAAATCTGCTTGCAAGTGTAACAATGAAAATTCACTATTAATAAAGCTAAATATTTTTCATAGCATGTTGCTGCAAAAGAAAGATTCCTTTTTCCCCATTCATATTTAAGGTGGCCACTCACCTGCATTCAAAGATGTAAATATACTTTTCCTTGAAGGACCTACAACGAAAAAAAAAAATATATATATATAAGACACAAATTTTGTGGGAAATATCACATTAAAAAATATAAGTGTGGCTTTATTTTTAAAAGCAATCCAAAAATTCTCCAAATGTTAGATTCTAGCTAGGAAATACTACTGTGGTGAAATCAATGCTTACATATAGTTTCAAATATAAAATAATACTTCAAGTAGCATTAAGACTGATGTGGCTTTCACAAGTTAGAGACAATCAATTTTAATAGACATACCACAATATTTTTTCAGGCAAGATCAGCTAAAGTTCTTTTTTTATTTTTTATTTTTTTTATTTATTTATTTTGTCTTTTTGAGACAGGGTCTCCCTATGCAGTTCAGGCTGGCCTTGAGCTCACTTTTGTAGCCTAGGCTAGTCTCAAACTCTCACAGATTCTCCTGCCTCAGCCTCCCAAGTGCTAGGATTATAAGCATGCACCACCACACAGGGCAAAAGTTCACTTTTAAAATAGTAATGAATTCATATGCTTATGAACAAATACATCATTCTACTACTGATGGCAGGGAAGGGGCCAGACTTAATGAAGGCCACTCACTACTGTGCACTTTCTGAAACCAATAAAAATCCAACCAGGAGTGGTAACAGGCACAGAGCTGTACATCACTAAAGGAAAGCTATGAGTGGTTCTACTTGACATCAGTTATAACTTGTAAGTCTCTTTAGACTGCTGGTTAGAACTAGCCACCATGTTCTATGGGTGGGATTTTATATCTGCAATGGAAAGCACTGATTCTCACTGATATAAACCTTTGCAATAATCAGACTTTTACAAGTTCAATTGTTATGTCATTTGAAAATACTGAAGGAGGACCAGCAAGGTAGCTGAGCAGACTAAGTGCCTGGTTTGGCAAGCGCAGACCAGGGTTCGATCCTCCGTCCCACGTGCCACACCAGCCCTGCCTACAGGGTGCACTGAGCCGGCGACTGAGTCCAGGTGTGGTAGCACATGCCTGAAATCCCAGCGTCAGGGAGAAAACAGGATCACTATGAGTCTGAGCTGTGTAGTGAGACCCTGTACCAAATACATAAAATGAAAAAAAAGAAAGAAAAGGAAATACTGGAGGTTTCTGTTTCACAAAATTATCTGTAGGATCTCTAAGTTTTCCTTCTCTGAAAGCTACTACAGTATCAAAGTTTAACAATGCTTATATTCAGCTACTGCTATATGGATTATGTGGCTTTATGATCCTAAATAAAACCACAGTTTTACATCCTGATATCACCCTGCAAGGGATCACTTGACACTTCAAAGCCTGAACAGATAAGAATCTATAACACAAGAGCCTTGCCCCCGGGATTCACTGAGCCAGCAGTGGAGTCCAGGCCTGGTGGCATACACCTATAATCCCAGCTGCTGGGGAGGCTGAAAACAGGAGGGTCATTACCAGTCTGAACTGCATTGTGAGACCCTGTGCCAAAAAAATAAAATAAAATAAAAAAATAGACTCTGTGACACAAGAAGAATCTCTTTTCCAATATTTATGTCTATTTTTGCTTCAATTCAGTAGGGACAAAAAGGGCTGGTGTACATTAAGTAGGTTAGTAACTTCAAGATACTATAAGATTCTTTTCTCTCTCTCTCTCTTTCTCTCCCCCCCCCCACACAAATGTTCAGGAGATGGCTGAGGAACATACATTCTCGTATTGCTCCTACAGTAATACCTTTTTAGGAAGCAACTTTGCAACATATGCTAACAATTTCAAACAGGTTCACACAGTTGAACCTAGGAAGATCCCATGGAGGAAACTGGAAGTTAAATAATGATCACATTAAAGATGTCTGTCTCTATTACACTGCACACTGAAAATCAGAAACTCCACTAAATGTAAACAAAACCTGACAACCAAAGAGTTGGAAAATAGACATTTAGAGTAAAAAAGTTTTTCAAAACCTCATAAAAAATCAAAAAGGAGGGAAAAAGATATTTATAGGGAGAAGGAAAAAAAATCAAGAAAATCCAATGGTAACTGGTGGTTGACAGAATTAAGTAAGATACATGCTCCTTTTCCAAGTTCCCTAATATATTTATGGGTTGCACTACATAGGTTGATTTCTCAATCACAATTACTTCACTGAAGCAATCTTTCTACTCACTACAAGCATAGAAAACTTATTACCCATCTCAGAGGAATGTTATTAACATTGCACAAAAATTGTATATTATATAACCTGAAAATGATTCTTAGTAGTTATAATACTTAATAACTGAACAGCACAGGAAAGAGCAGAAAATAGAGAAATAAATGTGGTTTGGGGCCAGAGACACTAGAGTCACAACTATAAACACTGCTAGAGATGGGAAGTAAATCATGTACTTCTACTTCTTTCTATGTCAATACTGATAGAATTGTGACCACTTAGAGGTTTTTTTTTTAACCTGCTACCTTTGTTCTGCCTGCTGATATATGCATATAAATATTACATCATTGAGGCTATGGACTCTCAGAACAACTCCCTTGATGTAAAAATGTGTTATATCTCCTTGCTCAACAGAATTTAAAACAAACAAACCATTTTAATTATACTGTTACTTAATTGCTAAAATCTAGCCTTTTACAAGCCATGGCTTGCTCTGTGTCTGTCCACAATGAGCACAATACCTTTTAGAGGAGGTTTTAGCAAATGGACATGAGCTCTGGGTACCAAAGTCTTCATACATATGGATCCTGAGCCATTCTGAAATGTTGGTTTTGAGGGGTTCTCCTCATACTTGATGACAGCAGCTTTACCAGCTGTAACAAAACAGAAAAGTACACTTTATTATACAAGTAAGTACAGTATTAGCCATCTACACTTATTCTTCCTTGAATCAACAAATGCTTGCTAAGTGCCTATAATATGCCAATGGTTACTGGTAGTTTGTGCACTCAGGGATGCAGAGTAAACGCCATAACAAGCATAACCACACATTCCAGTTTGTCTGGCATGAGCCACATTTGTGCCCTTTATTCAATGCACCTTTCATCCCAGATAAAAGTTGGGAAATAAACTATATAACTACATGGCCATCTATACTACGTCCAAGCATGTCCGAGGGGCAGGTAGAAGAAGCATCCATTTCCATGAGGACAATGAAGAGAAGAGGCAGGCACCATGCTAAAGAGGCAAGAACAATAATGGACAAACCCCCAAATAGCTATGAGGATGGAATGTAGGACTGGTCCTTGGCTGCTGCAAGAAGCTGGGATGATTTACAGATCTAGAGAAAACAATCCTAAAACTCACATGGAGGCAGGAAAGACCTAGAGAAGCAAACATAATTTTGAACAACAAGAGCACGAAAAGTAGCCTAGGCTTAAGCTATAGCACAAAGCTATAGTGATAATAGAAGAAAAACAGACATGTGGATCATGGAACAGAACTGAGGCTAGAGAAACCTCCCCAGACCAACTACTTGATATTTGACAAGGAGTACAAAAGCATTATGTTGAAAGAAAGATAGCTTACTCAACAAGTGATATTGGGGAACTAGTTGTCTGTTTGCAGAAGAATGAAACTGGACCCTTATCTCTCATTGTATATTAAATTAAAATCAAAATGGATCAAAAATCTAAACATTAAAACAGAAACATAGAGTCTTCCAGAAGCAAAATAGATAAAACTCTTGAAGTCACAGATATGGTGTAGGAAAGGCTTTCCTACACAGAACTTCAACTGCACAAGGCATAGCAGATTTTATCAGCTTAAAAAGCCTCTATACAACAAGTGAATCAATCAGTACTGTGAAGAGACAACCTCAGAAAAGGAAAAAAATTTGTCAGCTTCTCTTCACATCCAGTACTAATATCTCAATTACAAAAAGAACTATAAAATTAACCTGCCCAAAATTAAAGATCTAGTTAAGAAATGGGCAAAAGAAATGACAGATGTTTCCCAGAGGAGGAAATACAAATGGTCAACAAAGATATAAAAAATGTTCCACATATCTAGCTACTAGAGAAGTACAAGTTAAAGCGCAAGATTCCATTTTACACAGAAAGAATGGCTGCCATTAAGAAATTAACAATAACAAATGCTGGTATGGTTAGGCTGAAAAAGAACTCCTGTGTTATTGATGGGAATGCAAATACAGCTGTTATGGAAATTAGCATGGAGATTTCTCAAAGAAGTGAAATTAGAAATTCCATACTGCCCAGCTAATGCCCTGCTAGGTATCTTCTCTGAAGAGCTTAAGATCATATTGCAGGGATACATGCATACCAATATTTATAGCAGCATAATTCATAATAGTTAAATCTTGGAAACAGCTGGAATACCCGTCAACAGATAACTGAATAAACAAAATGTGATATCTGTACATAATGCAATACTACTCAGCTATAAATAATTACACATTTGAGACATTTGTAGGAAAACAGATGTACCTAGAAAATACAATACCAAGTAACGTTAAAAGATGGATAGAAAGAGACAAAGAGTCAGAACTCAGTAAAAGAGGTGGCCCGAGGGAACAAGGGTGAGTGAGCAGTAAGGAGCAGCAAAAGGGAGAATAAGAAGACTATAGATACACCACATTCAGGAACCTACTAGCCCAAATTAAACACTGTATACCGTACCATGAATTAAGACATAATATCAACAAGTATGAGAAAGGGGATAGAGGAACTAGGGATCAGCCATGAGGGAAGGGAAAGGGAAAGGAAAATTAAAAAGAAGCAAATTGTAGTAGATACATGTAACCACTCCCCACAATGACTGTAAACTGCATGAATTGCAAATATGTACTAATAAAAATTTTTAAAAGAAGCTAGAAAGCTAACACCTGCCTTCCTATTAAGGTACCCAGCCCTAAAGGAAAACACAAGGAACTCTTAACTAAATCAGGCAAATCATCTTTCATATTACAATGGAAAAATTTTCCATGTACTACCTGGACTGTAAAAGTTGTTTTTCAATAATCGACACCTAATCTTCAGTGCCCAAGTTTGTTCTCCATTCACAGTCATAAACTTATTACCAACTTTAAATCATTTATCTCATACTTCTAGCAAACAATGAGGAATTACCTTGTTTACAAACACATTATAAATGTGCAGGCAGCTAGAAATTTTCACCAGGCTCAGTAGCCCATCCCATACAATAGTGCCCACAGATGGCACATGTGAGTGTTGTAACGACATGGCATTATTCACCCCTGGTCCTCATCCAGTTCCTGTACAATGAGCCATCTGTTAATTCTTCGTGTATCCACACAACATTTCTAATATTAGGTCAAATCAACATAGAACTTTCCCTCCTGCTGATCAATCTCTATCATTTTCCTATTCCAATTCTTGCCTTCTACAGAATCTAGAAACTAGTTTTTCCCAAGGCTGGAAGAAAATTAGTGGAAATAATGGTATTAAGGACACAAATGATATAAAATAGAATGTAACTTTTACTCCTCTCCCTTTCCATTTTTTCATCACAGGGAACTGAACCTAGAGACCCTGCTGGCTAGGCAAGCACTCTACCACTATATATCTCCAGCCTTTCATCATAACTTGTTGTATGTATTTTTAGGACAGAGTCCACAGGGTCTCACAATGTAGATTGGACTCATAGTGACCCACCTGTGTTCAGCCTCCCATGAGCTGGGGTTACCATGCCCAGTCTCAATCACTATTTCAGCATACCCTGGGGATGGGGCCAGTATGACAGGCTGGGGATCGAACCCCCAGCCCCTGTGTCTGCCTAAACAAGTACTTCAGTCCTCTGAGCTATTAAGCCCATCTTTCATCATGACTTTCTTGGGGATGATAATGCCAAGGATTTAATCCAGGACCTTCCCACTAAGCTACATCTCCAGTCCATTTTTACTTTTTATTTTGAGACAAGTTCTCACCAAGCTTGAACCTGTGATTCTCCTGTCTCAGACTCCCTTTTGTGCTGGGCTTACAGGCAGGTACTAGTGTGCCAGCTTGCTGTAACTTCCAAAAGATGGACTGAGAATGACTTTAGTCTTAAAATGATGGGAACAAAATTTCATAGAGCATTTTTTTAGATTTTCCCACAAAATGCATACCAAGTCTCAATAGGCATTTCAGCTTTTGCAGAATCAAACCCAACAAGGACAGTAAATGATGCTATTATAGTTTTAAACATGTTTTATATTTTGGTCTTTCTCTTTTCAAGGCAACTTTTGTAATATTCATTAGCAATCAAGTCAAGTCACTTATTAAAACTTTGAAAAATTTCAGTTCAACCTATAAACCAAACATACAACTGAATGATTTTGAATGCATGCTTTTCTAAGTTCTAAACAGACTTAAAGTTTATAAAAAATTCAGCGAAATGAGTTATGAGGAGAAACCCTTTGCCTGATGGCTCTGTTATGCACACAGAACAGTTGTTGTCCTGCAAATAAACTGCCTCTTGCCCTCCACAGGTTCAATAGAACAAAGATTTAGCACCAGATCCAACAACTCAGGAACACACAAATCAAAAATCTGTATTGAAAAGACAAAATGCCTGCACTTTGCTCAGATACAAATGCATACAGATTTATATTTTATACAGATTTATAAGAAAACACATTCACTCATAATAAAATTCACCCTTGGCTATCTATTATACCTTTATCTCACCTTAGTAACAATGGTGGGCATAAACTGTCCTAAAGTGAACCAACTTTTATCAACAAAACCTTTTCTCTCAATTCTCAAAACTCTCAGCTGGTGGTGCCCGGCAGGATGGCTCAGTGGTCTAAAGCGCCTGCTCAGGAAAGCTTAGGCGGCTGCAGGGACCGCGGTTCGATCCCCGGCACCACATGCTGCGGCAGCCCTGCCCTTGGGGCAGACTGAGCCAGCCATAAAAATAAATAAACAAACATTCCGAAACAATAAATAAATAAACAAACAAACATTCTGAAGCAAGAAATAAATAAATAATTAATTAATTAAAAAAAACTCTCAGCTGGTCCATTGCTTTTTAGCAAGTCCAAATTGGAAGGATATGTATTACTCTGAGGCATGATGGACCCCAACACAGCAGTGGGGCTGGTATCCTGACATCTAATGATACACTCTTCAGTCAATTCCTTAGTTAATTCCAGTAAGCTAAGCAAAGTGTAAATGTCTCAAGTAATATAATGGGATCTAGGCTATACAAGGGTTCGTCCTTACCTGGTCATGCATAATGGACTGAGTCACTTCACCTTTCTAGCTAGAACAGGTGGGCATGTACACCACTTATGGGAACATATAATACATACACTAACACACAGGCTCTACTACTAACTCAGTACTGAGGCCAGAAGCATCCTCAGAATCACCCTGCTACATGCTCTGGGGACTACAGCCATGGTAGGACAGTTGGGTCTGTGAAGTCAGTGTGTGAACTTTCACTTGAGGTCACTTAGGTCTCAGCTATAATAGCTAGCTAAAAATACTCTTTGTTGTGTTGTCATCTTTAGTCTTTAGGATCTACATTACACTAGAGTAACAGTCTCTGGAATCTTTATTTTCCTGTATTTCTCCAGTCCAAAATGTGTTTCAATTGAAGAGCGTGATGATGGTATATAAAAATAAAGCAATACTCCCAGAAAATTGTAAGAATAAGAAAAGGGCTGCTTGCTGCCCTGAATTTGATTTGCAAACTAGTATTTCATACTACATTCTACCATCAGTTGAAATTCATTTTTGTTTTATTAAATTATGTGCATACACACAAAGCCAACGTTCTGCTCATTTCTTCAACACCATGTGCATCAGCTTAACACTTCCTACTGTGCCAGCTCATCTGCCCACCTGGCTTAAAATCAAATCACTATTGAATAAATTTACACATTGCCAAAGCAAACTCACTCAACTTTGTAATAACAAGACTGTCTTATTCTGCTCTAGAATATACATTAAGAATGAATGAATGGGAACAAAAAGTGGCCTGGAGAATATCTGCTTATCAAGTAGTCTACTCAGAAATGCCCAAGCACTAACATATAATATAGAACTCACCATCTCTACTGTCTGCACCTTATGTCTTCTTCATTTATGGCAGATATCACTAGTCAAATATAAAACTCCCTGTGAACCTGAAGGCACGCTGAGAAAGCAAGCCCACTTACAAGTGCTTCTTACTAAATGAACATACTTACCATTGCTGCCCGAGAAAAACAACAGCAAAAACTGAGCACTTGTAAAAGAGCCACACCCTCCTTTCTACTAGCTTAGTTACCTGCACAACTCAAAATATTCTCCTTTGTAGCTATTAAGCATTATCTTACTACAGTAAAGCAAATTAAAATGTCAGAAACATTTGCTGCTCTGAGGGTCCTAAGGATGATCTAGGCTCCTGCTTTCATTCAGCAGAGGAGCACACTGAGGCTAAAAGAAGGAAATGATTGTCTACCTTCACATGAGTCCATAGGAAAAGGAGGATAAGTCTGAGGTGAGCTGATACCCTTTTCAATTACCCCACCTCAGGAGGGTTAGACACAAGAGGAAGGAAAAGGAAAAGCTACTTCTTTATTTAGTCCTCTTCTGATCTTCTATTTCCAAGGGAGTGCAAACAGCTTTGGCTTGTGTCTCTTACACTGCCTCACACCATCTGCCTCTCAAAAATAAATATGCTTTTATGAGCAAAAGGGAAGGATAAAGAAGCCTCTGGACTTCATATTCCTGCTAATGTTAGAAAACTATGCACTCAAAATTTCCTTCTAAGTTGCACAATGATCCATAAGCCATTCCACTCAACTCAGTATCATCTGTCTTTCTCCAATTACTTTAATAACCTGGAACAATGAACATTAGGTATCTGAGTCTGAAAGAGCTTATAATACTGAATGTAATACTTATAATAAAGGAGCGCATCTTCTACAGAACACCCCATGCAATGGTTTATGTTAACGTCCAAGGGAAATCATTCCAACTTAAAATTTTCTGTACTTAACACAAAGAAACTGTTAAAACTCCCAAATAAAAACAATACTGCATTTGTTCAGTCAGTTTACAACTTGTGATGTTATTTATGTGAGATCCTCAGGTATCAAGAACAGATGCTCGTATCACAATAACACTATGGTAGCTTATAAGTTCTTCAATGATGCCACTGACAATATCATAGCACAAAGAAATGATCAAAGATAGAGAACGTTTTCTAGAATTGTTCAAATGCTTATACCAGTCAGAATCAGAACACTGATCAAAAGAAGTTACCTCCTAACATGATCCTTTATTACTAGAAGCTGAATAATTTCAGCTCAGTTTTTCATATTTTGAAGTAGTCATTAAAAATGGATACATGTTTGACACTTTTATATGAATTATATATTAAGTACAGTATAATTGAAGAAAATAATCAAAGATGTAATGTTCTACATTAATTCTAGGAGAGTATTATTTTATACACAATTTTATGCTACATAGACAAAAGGATTTAATAAAAAGTTAAACCATGAAAGTCTTTAATAGGACAATTTGATATGTCAAGAATATCAACAATGCCTCTAAATTATATTTAGTAAGAGTTCCAGGACATATAAATATAAATAAAATTGGTTCTGTAGAAGGCATTCACATCTTAAATAAACATTAACATGTGCAAGAAATACAACAGTTAACATAAATTACACATTATAAAAATTACAATCAAGAAGTCCTAAAATCAATTTATTGAATTAAAATTTAAGCATGCTTACAAAGAAAAGAATCAAACCAGAAATCATCAACCTACTTCTTCTCCCAGTAAACGTGGCTAACAAAGGAATTATACAGAGGCTGTAGGATCCCACGACCAGCAGTGTCAATAAAGTAGCATCATAGTGCTTCTCTGAACCAGCCGGCGGGGTGAGTGTAGAATTAATAAAGATTTTTGAAGAAATATCAGTTTCTGTACAACTGCGAAATCCTCCTGGTATAGTCATTTAAAAGGATCAAAGCAAGCTCAAGCAGGAAAAGCTGCAGCCATGTTCGGTCTCATATCCCTCATGCTTGCTCTTAGTGCATTAGAATAGAGGGGGGAAAATCTGTAAGCTCCAAGGCACTACACAAAACAGATTAAACCAGCTCGCAAATCAAACTAAGAAAGAGACTCACTGATTGGAATGCCTAATCTGCACGAGGGACACTTCGCCACTAAACAGGCTCTGTGGGTGTAAGGCAAACCCCTTTGTGAACAGACAAAAAGCAACAGACAAAAGGACTTTACAGCCTCTTTAGGAGTGTCAGGCACGGCTGACACAGTGGCCAACATGGCTGTGCACGGGAAGCGCTGGCTTGCAGCATGTCATGGTGTGTCTGCTGTAAGTGCCACTGTCCATCACAGTGGCTTTGAGAGCACACCGGTGGTTCTGCTTTCTCGGTTTGCTTTCGAAATTCACACTAGAACAGAGAGAGCTAGCAGTGAAATCATCTTAAAATAACACATGTGTGAATAAGCTTTTCACAGAGGATTAGCTGTTACATGCAAACTCTTCAGGGTTTTGCTACGACTGCAAAATTCAGACAATAAGCACATATTGGTCTTATTTAGTTTTAAGCAATGTATTTTAAGATTCCTAAAGTGTCAATATGCATATAGCTGCATATGAAAGCAGTTACTGCCAAGTGGCCTGTCAATAACTGTCATTAACTCATTGTCTTACTCTCCAGTAACTACTGTGTCACATATATGCTGTGTGACTTTGGACAGTAGCAATGTCTCTGAGCCTTAATTACTCATAGATCAAGTCAAAGTAACAACAGAAGTTACTCAACAAAAATAAAAGGAAAAATATACTATAATGTCTTATAGTACTTCTCCACACTCAGATATGTTCAATAACCATTATTTTGCTTTGTTCCTATGGTCTCACCAGAAAGAAACTGATCTGTGCTTGGAGCAAAGAGAATAATTCTACACTCCTCATATGCTTCCATCCTGTATAATCTGATAGTCTAGTCATGCAGGCAAATAACATCTTTTTCCTCAACTACATTTTAGAGAAAGGGCCATTTCATTTACATTATCTCTCACATTTACTGGGATAACAAAAGCTATGATAATTTGTTTACGTCAACAGAGGTAGAAAAACTTGATTTTTAGCATGTAAGAATAAAAGGAAAAACTTTTAAAAGTTTTAAGCACGGGGCCAGCAAGGGAGATAGCTCTGTGGTGCAATTGCCTGCGTGCCAAGCGGAAGGTCATGAGTTTGAACCCCACAAAACAAAACAAAACAAAACAAAACAGAAAAAGAGTTTTAAGCACAAGGATTGGCTCTTTATCTACCCTTGAGCTCTACCTTTGCATATGCACAGCTGAGAAGCAAAGGGCTAAGGCCCACTGCACCGCTCACACCACACCTCTTATGGCACCTGAGCAATGCAAGGACATGGAAACTGGCAGAGCTGCTAATGTCCTAAGTTATTTGGGTTTATTTATAAAGGCATTAAAAACTAAAATAAAAATAAGTACTAAATCTAAATGCACCCTTTAAAAGAATAGCTGAATTAATTCATCCACTATATAACTAAACAAAAAAAAATCACATTAACTTAAAACTTAAAAAAAATATTCTCAGTTTAAATTATTTAGAATTAGGTTTTAAGTTATGTTGGTCATATTGTACTGAATCTAGCCCTCAAAGTAAAAGGTTACAAAACATATATTTATGTAATTCAGTCTTTCATAAAGTAAATATAACTGCAGAAATCTTTTTGTCTGATTTCTAGTAGGGTTCCAAGGGCTCCTAGGTTACTATTCCTTTGTTAAACACATCTCAAAATACCAACAATTCAAGTGATGCCCATTAGACCCTTAACAGCCTCCAACACATCACTGTTTCAGTATTTCACTACACATTCATCAAGAGACAACGTTATTTTAAAGAATGTGTTTATCCTTCCAAACTTTCTGAAAAATTCGAAATAAGCAGTGTGTAAATTTTCTCCTACAGATAGAAACAAATGTTCTATTAATTATTTAGAAAGCATGGTTTTATTGGTAACTATTGTTTCAAAACCCCTTAGGGTGACATGGGCCCACTCACAGGTACTGCTGTAGGTGCTTGGGTCGCTGTGGGTGCTGCCGACTGACAGGGTGCTGCCTGTTCTCTGGAGCACAGGACTTTTCAAAGCAGCTTTGGATTTCGGATGTGATCGAGGCAAATTCACCCAAGACGGCTGTACGCTTTTCAAGGATGCAGCTTTTCCTTGGGATTAAAAAAAAGAAGTTTTTTTGTTGCTATTGATTTTGAAAGCTGGCTTATTAGGCCGTATAAACTCAAACTGTACTAACAGAATCAATATTCAGGGTCATGCATATTTATGTTCAACAATTTAGAGGCAGAAGAACAGAAACAATGAGGCGTTTGGCAATGAGAAGTATAGCTGTAACCCTGTAATCTGAAGTAATTAACTTACACATCTCTGAAATGGAAGACAGAGCAGAGGAATTGTGCAAGAGAGATGCTTTTGGCAAAGCTTAAATAGAAGCAGAAATAAATTGATAAAGATCATCTCCGTACTGTTACAAAAAATAAATTTACAAAAATTACTCCATACACACAATAGGCTATCATATAATCAGTGAAAATACTTTAAGGCAACCAAAACAAAAATTCATCTGGATGAGAAAAATGTCATTTAAAGAATGCCTGGTACCTAACACCAGGTGGTGCTATATTATTAGCATTTCTTTTCTTCATTTCTCTAATCCCTGTAGTTTACTTGAGAAATGTAAATAGTTTCAGCTCAAATTTCTAGCTCTCCCTCATGACAAGGGTTTTCACTTCCTCATGCAATCCATATGCTTCTGGTCCTCTGACATCACTGAAAATACTGGCCTGACAACTCACACCGACTACCCAAACATTAGCACTTTTCACAGTCCATTCTTTGCTCACATTTTTTTTCAAACACATTTTCTTGGAGAGTGCATTTTATTTTATGCTCTACTCAATCCCTCTACAGATGAGTCCCAAATTCTCACCTGCAGCCCTAGCCCCTGAATGTCCATGTCACTAGTGTCTTGAACTCCTTGTTGCGTGTTCCAACTTGGACAAACATCCTCTTGCTTATTGTTTCTTTATGGTAGTTATAGATCCAATCCACCTCTTTAAAAAAAAAAAAGCCTCAAAACACTGGAATCATACCTTCTTCCCTGGTATATAAAAGCAGTGCTAAATTTGGTTCCTACCAATTTCTATCTTCTTACGCTATGTCCCACCTCTCTTCTCAGTTGAAGATGTTCCAGGGGTGGAAACCTGTGGCCCGTGAGTGGCAATGGGCTATGTGTTACCACTAAAAGTCACAAATGGTTAACTGTCACTGCTCTACTCTCTTGTGCTTCTGCCTTTTCTGCCTTCCCTGCAATCAAATGGGCCTTTTTTTTTTTTTTTTTTTTCATTCAGCTCCTTATATCCACACCCTGAATAAAGAGGCAGCCTGGATCTTTGCTCCTCATTGCAGCTCTACCCTACAGCTACTGATTCACAGTATGGATTTGAAAGAGACTCTCCAAGTTCAAATACACATTTAATTTCTGAAGTGCTATTGAGAATCACAAGCTTCCTGCAAGCCTCCCCTGGCAGGACATCCTTCTCTGTGCACAGTGAGTCAGACTGTTCTTTGGGCTCTTGCCACAATCTTGCTCCTATGGACATCTCTTTCCATGTGTCTCCCTCCTACACTAAGCCATCTTTAAGGTCTGTGTGAAGAATAGGAAGAATATAACTGATTTGCTTCTTTTCCTTAGACTTAGCAAAGTGTAGAGTACAAAGTGAGATTTAGTAAATGTTTACTGAGTGAATTTCTCTTAATACTCTGAGGAAGACAGAGTTTGGCAGTGTGTTCTCTTACCTCCACTGAAGAGCATTAAGCACCTAAACCCTCTGATGAACCTATCTGACTCTTCAGTCCACTAATTAGATGAAAGAAAACATTCCTTTTTACATCCCTTACAATAGTCAGCAAGTGTTATATAGCCAGATACTCACAAATTTACAGACTTTTAAACTATAAATTTAATAAGTGATTGTCTCTTCAGCAGAAACCTTCTGGTGAGTCACCATCAGAAACAAACAGTTGGGCAGATCAAAATTTCTGGAGACTCTACAGTTAAAACACAACACATTCATCAGAATGGTGCATTTCATAGCATTGTTTCTGAAAATACCATAGGTTTGCAGATATCACTAAATGTGCCTATGTATGGCTGCAGAAGACCTGCCCTGTGGTCACTTATTTTTTATAGGAATCTATTTATTTGTTTAGAGACAGGGTCTTACTATGCAGCACAGCTTGACCTTGATTTATTTATTTGTTTATTTATTTATTTATTTTTGCAGAACTGGGGATTGAGCTCAGGCCCTTGTGCTTGCCAGGCAAGTGCTTATTCTATTGAGCTATCTCCTCACGGTCACTTCTAACACACAGCCAGCAACACTCCCGCCCCACCCCATTCTATTCCACAAGGCTGACCCCATGGAACCCCTACCCCCAACTTAATGACAGCTTTCAGTCCTCCCAGTCTTCCCAACTCCTCTGTTTCCCTTTAAGAGGAGTGCTGACAGCACTAAATAATATCTACTTCACCAAAAGGTTTGCTCTGTTGGTACCAAGAAAAAATCCAAACATTGCATAACTATTACTATCCTAACTTACAGATGAGAAAACTGCTTAGCTGGTGAACCAGCTCACTTGGATCACAGATTTAACCAGTGATGGTAAAGTCAAATGCCTAAGGACCATCCCAGAGCCTGTGCTGGGCCACCAAAGAAGCGTGGCAGTGTAATATCCCAAGCTTTGAGGCAGAGCTTGATTTTGAGCTCTGGCTCTTAAGAGGAAAGTGATTAAAAGCAAACCATGAGCACAAAAGGAAGTTATTTAATTCTCTCACCAATAATCTACAATCCAAATGTTCACAGAAACAGTAAAGTTGACCTACAGTAGTTATATAGTTGAGTCTCATATAAAGAAGCAGTAAAACTGCTACATATCATCAGCAATAGAGACAGAAACACATGACAAGATGGACCAAATGAGAGATGGCATTAAACTGAGCACAAAATTCTTCAATGGTGAAATCAGCATAGGACTTCTCTACTTACAGTTCTGAAAAGGCAACATTTTCTAGTTCATAGGATGCCATATACAGTAATTCATGTCACATGTCAAATGTAAAGATTCAGAATCTACTTACAGAGCTACTATTCACCTTAGTCATTTAAGTTCATGCATCTGGCACAGACTAAATTCCTATGCTTAACAATACTGTATTATAGACTTAAATTTTTTTAAGAGCACCAGTAGGTCTATGTTGGGGACAAGAAAGGTAGAGGTAGAGATCTAGAAGAGCGCCCTCTGTCTGTGAGTGCTGGGAAAGGAATGGATACAAGCACATTATAAATCAGAAGTCAATGAAAAATTATTACCAAAACTAAGAACTGGATTGAAATTAGATAGCTTTAGGGTACAAGACAAATAAGGTAAAATAACATAACATAAATAAAATTCTACTATTATATGAAAACTCTAAGAGGAAAATTTATTGTATTTTTAAAGTTTATACAAGTGTGTGTGGGTGTAATTCGTACATTACTAGTACTTATGCATTACTTCATATGATTTTTTCTGTGTGTGGCTAGCTTAGCCCACCCTGGAGGTGGGGCTGGTACAGCATGTGGTGCCCGGGATTGAACTATGGTCCCTATGTACTTGCCTAAGCAGGAGCTTTAGACTGCTGAGCTATCTCGCTGGCCCCTTCTTTAATGAAATTTCTTTTGATATTGAGCAACTTCTATAACAAAAATTAACCAGCCAGATTGGAAACACATCCCAATTACTCAGGAGGGTGAAACAGGAGGATTGCAAGTTTCAGGACAGACTGTGCTTTTTTCTTTTGTACATAGGGTTTCTATATGTAGTTTAGGCTAGCCTGGAGCTCACAGCAATTTTCCTGCCTTGGCCTCCCAAGTTCTGTGATTACAGATGTGCATCACTACACCTACCCAGACAGGACAATTTAGCCAGACCTTGTCTCACAATAAAGAACCTTGGAAATGTAGCTCAAAGCTACAAAGCTACAGTATGGTTTGCCTAGCATGCACAGCACTCACTGTGGTACCAGAGAGTAGAACTAATAAACATTAATGTCCATAGGACTGAATTAGACTGGACATGGTGGTGCACACCTATAATCCCAGCACTTGGGAGGCTGAAAACAGGAGAATTACTGTAAGTCTGTTCTATGTAGTGAGACCCTGTAGACCTTTTAATAATTACAAAAACGAGGGGTAAATTTAATGACAAAGTACAACTAAGACAAAATAGTAGAAATTCAAGTTCACGCCCAGTCTAAACTAATGGTCAGGTTCAGTCTGGCCTAGACTATATTTGCTGGAGCTGCTTTTAAAAAACCAAAGCCCCAAAGGAACTCTTCTCTATTATTGGTGGGAGTGTAGACTGATGTAACCTCTGTGGAAATCCATATGGAGTCTCTCCCTCCTCCGCCGAAAACAAACAAACAAACAAACAAACAAAAAAACTAGAGGTTCCACTTGACCCAGCTATTCCCTTGTTTGATATCCTCCCCAAAGAATTAAAAGCATCATATCATAGTAATATATGCACATTCATGTTTATAGCAGCACAGGTTTTAACAGCTAAGTCTTAGAAACCCAAAGGCCCATCAACAGATGAATGGATAAAAATGAGGTTTTTAGGTAATGGAGTACTATTTTACCATAATAAAGAGTAAGTTTTAGACACTTCTAGCTAGATACACCCTGACACTATACACTTAAGTAAAATGAATCAAACACACATGTTCTACTATTGCATTGTTTCTCTGACATGAGAAACCAAAAATATAAATAAGGACAAAATGGATAAAGATATTGGAAAATGAAAAAAAAAGTTTAAGTGGGACTGAAGGGGAAAGCAAAAGAAGGGAGAAGGAGGGAGAGAGGAAAGGAAGAGAAAATATGGAAACAAAGATTTTACAAAATAAGAAAGGGACAAGGGATTAAAGGGAGGGGAGGGGAATGGGACAAAAGCAATCAAGATATATCATGTATAGATACAAATTCACTGATGAATGTGACCACCATGTACATGTAAGACGTACCAATAAACTGAATTAAAGAAAGACAAGGCTCCCCCAAAAAAGAACAAAGATGAAACAGATAAATCAAGAAAGGATAAATGAGGTCAACATTTAAATAGATTTTAATACTCATTTTTACTCTTGCACAACTATAGAATAACTATTTAATCTGTTTTATTTTTACTAAAAAAAATAAATGCTTTAACACATTTATGTGGCTATTAATAAAGACTGTGATTTTACCACTGGAAAATTCTTCATACTATAATGCAGAATTGCCCTGAGGTGGCAAATGAAAGCCAAAGAGTAAACTTCTGAATGGTATTTCTTTGTCCTGACATGTATTAAATGGTTCCTTCTCCAGAAGAAATCTCACAGGGCTTTCTCAGGTATGTGGTGTAATCTCACAGCACCCATCTAGATTCTTCCTTTTTTAAAAAAAAATGTATTTGGAACAGAGTCTCACTATGCTGCTCAGACTCATGGTGATCCTCCAATTTTCAGCCTCACCACGACTGGGACTACAGGTGTGAGCCACTATCACTAGTCTCAGTGGCCAGCTCAGTGCACCTGAGAGCAGGGCCAGCAAGCCATGTGGTGTTGAGGATCAAACCGTGGTCCCTGCTCCTCTTCCCTTCTTTAAAGAACAGCTTGGGGGGGGGGGGGAAGTGCGTGTCACACTACTTGGGAAACACCTTCAAATAAGTGAGAGCAGCTTCCAGAACTGCAAAACTGTCTGCCAGTCAAAGAAAACACTCATCTCTAAACTATCAAACAGATGAGCATGACTTCAACTTTAACTGTTTTTTGTGAGACTACTCACCATTGAAAAAAAAAATCATTCGTTATTCTTTACATTTAATAAAATATGAGTTTTGAAGACGAGATTCAAATAAACACATATACAGTTTACTACATTAACTAGTCTAGAATGCATAGCTCATCTTAGGTGTCTGGACAGAGAATTCACAGTGTGTTACACAAGTGAATATTTGCTTACCCAAGGTAATTACAAGTAATAACAAAGGTCCAATGTGTATGGTACTCAAAACAACTGACATCTTACACTAGAAATCACTACCAAGTATCAATACAATCTGATTTTTAAAAAATCACTACCAAATACTCACATAAAAATGGTCATCTACTAGAGAAGACACTGCATCTAATTATAAGAAGATACACTGTTCTATGGTGTACAAGTTAGTGGAAACAAGGTATCCAGGAAAAGATGGAGAGGTAGGTAGGTAGATCATGGTTGTATGGCAGACAGCACTCAAGGCCATTTAGACTTTAATTTAGATCTTAATTTTGGAGGGAGGGTATGGGGAAAGATTAAAAAAAAAAACACTGTAGCTTTCCTGCCACTATTTGCATTAGAACTTGATGGTGTGGTGGCAAAATATAGAACTGACTGACGAGTTTGCAATTGAAATGACAAGTTAGAGGTAGTGTATCTATCAAGATTAGTGTACTAGGAATTCAAACTAAGGAATTCAAAATAAGAAGGAAATTGCCAAGGTAGGTTTGTATGTAAAACATTGATAAGCTTTTCATGTGATACTCAATAGTATAGTCAGGAAGAGAAAATGTTAGGTAGTATTAAGATACAAAAGATAAGAATAGGTTTATAGTCATGATTATAGTTTGGGCTCTTTAAATGGAACTAAATTGAGAAAACAACCTTAGTAATAATTTACAATAGTCTACCCAAAGCAATACAAAAAATGCAGTAAGTGGTGAGAGAAATAAGTTATATATACTCAAAACAGTAGCTGCATGTTTGCTCCCAGTTAACTCTGAGTGATAAATGTTTTCCCTAACAACAATGTGCATGCCTAAGAATTTAGTTTCTATGGGACAGTTTTATTGCATAAATGTTATTTAACAGACCTGACAGTATGATAGAAAAATATGTATTTTTCATCATAAACATTTATATACCAGGAAAAAAGAAAACAGGCCCTCACAGAACAAAAAAGTCTACACACAGATATGTGCACCTACACTCTTCACCTATAGGTAAGCTTATCAAAACAGTTCTGGTCTTAAAAGAAAATTTAAAAAAATATACAACCAAAAGATCTGAATGAGTGTAATCCCATTAATTCTTTCTTCAATATTATAATTGAACGTTATTTCAGTGTAAACCCACCTATGATTATTCTTTTAAAGGATTGAGGCTTGCTGTGTCCCGCATCCCTTTCAGCCAGACCACAGGTCTAGCTTGAATATGGGACCTTCAGCCTGCTCACCACACCCAGGGTCCACCCCTCCCATTCCCTAGGCCGGGCATGTGTGTGGAACTTCCACCCGCTTGCCATGGTCAGAGCCCTTCCCAGCCAGATCCCAGGCCTGACGTGTATGTGGGAACTTCTGCACACTCACAGGAGGCTCCTCCATCAGACAGGCCTCCCGTGGAACCCTGTGACAGAACTCCTCGCAGACAGGATGGGGGCCAGACCCACCCATCTAATCCAGGAGTTAAACATGTTGCCAGAGGGACACATCAGATTTACTTCTATGGGCTACAGTAGAAAGAAGTTCAGCACAGCAGCCAGACCCAGCTAGGCACATCTGAATGACTTCAAACTTGATAGATCCAGACCCAGTAAGCTGAGACACTTTGCTGGTCCCAGTCCGATGACAGCATCCTCTCTCTCTTCTGATTGAGAGAGGGGGTAACAGGTAATTGAGGTGAACCAGTCTACCTGGAAAACCACATGTACATCAAGAAGAAGTGAACAGACAGAATTTAGGGGAACTAATTTAAATATAAATTCCTAACTTAATGTTTACTCTTATGGTGTAAAAACCCATTAGCTATAAATGTATCTCAACTGCTAAATATTACTACACATTAGTAGTGTTCCTAATTGTAGTTGTGTAAATACAAAAATATAACTGTTTTAGCCACATAATCTCTCTTGGGTAAGAATTTTGGTAGGTTCTAAGATAGTAACTGCACCAAAACTCTACACCAAAGGCCAGAAGATGGTGCTATACAAAATAACAAAAGAGATGGGGCAAAATGTAGTACCAGGCCCCAAGCTCACCCAGAACAAATGCAGGAGACACTAACATAGAAGAAACTAAGAATCACACCCTGGAAATCTCTGAATTAATAGTGTCTGAAGTAAAGAAACAACTGCAGAAAATATTCTCTGAAGTAAAAAGAAAATGTTAACTATAATGAAAGAATTACTAAGCACTTCTAAATAAGACACTGATAAAAAAAGGAGAGGAGATTAGAAAAATGATAGAATCCTTGAATGAGCAATGCAGAAAAGAAATAGAATGTAGGAAGAAGGTTCAAAGAGATATAAAATCTCAACTACAAGCTGGCAAAACCGTTTGAATGAAAGTGAAGATAGAGTGTCAGACCTTGCAGACAACATTTCAGCTACTTAAAAGGTAAGAAAAGATCTCTTAAAAACAACTAAGATGCGGGAGAAAATAATTCAACATCTTCAAGATGATGCAAAGATGAACAACATGAGACTAATAGGCATCAATGAGAGTCAATTATAAATGATATAAAAAGAATATGGACAGAAGTAATAACAGAAAACTTTTCAAATATGGGAAAAAATCTGACAGTCAGGTAACCAAAGCATATAGAACTCCAAATAACATCAACCCAATTAAAAACACACCCAGACATACAATAGTCAAGATCCCAGAAATCCAGCACAAGAACAATATACCCAAAGCTGCTAGAGAAAATAAACACATCATATTTAAAGGAAAACCCATCATAATAACAACAGATTTCTCTTCACAAACCATTAAGTCCAGAGCATGGTGCAGAGCACTTCAAATCCTCCATTAAAACAAACACCAGCCCAGACTGCTATACCCTGCAAAATTCTCTTTCAAGTTTGATGGAGATATGAAATACTTCCATGACAAAGAACAACTAAAGAACTTCATGGATTGTCCAAATAACTTAGCAGATTAAAGTGTCTGCAAGCAGGCACAGGGGTTCAATTCCCACACCTGCTGTGCCAGTCCCACCCCTGGGGTGCAATGAAATGGCAATTAAGACTGGGCATTGTGGCACACACCTGTAATCACAGCTTTTGGGAAGTTGTAAACAGGCAGATCACTACAAATTCAATCTAGTAGTGAGACCCTGAACAACCTGTAGACCTTTCCCTAAAATACAAAAAAGAAAAAATAATCACAAGGAAACATGAACAATCAATTCAACAGTGACAGGATGAAGCAAAGAATAACAATATAATATTGATTAGAATCAATGGCAGAGTCGCAGACAATGAAATATCTATTAAAAACCTCTTCACAGAAATAATAGCAAAAACTTCCCCAATATGGATAAAGAATTTGACATACAAATAAACAAAGCATACAGAACTCCAAATAATCATAACCAAAATAAATCTGCACCGAGGAATGCAATCAAGATTCCAGAAATTCGGCACAATAACAAAATATCAAAAACAGCTAGGAAAAGGAAACATATCTATAAAGGAAAACTTATCAGAATCACACCACACTTCTCAACACAATCCCTAAAATCAAGAAGAGCTGAAGTGAAGTATTTCAAGCCAAAAAGGAAAATAGTCTTCAGCCCAGATTTGTATACCTCACAAAACTGTCTCTGAAAATTGATGAAGAAATAAGATACTCTCATGGCAATGAACAACTGAAGAAATTTAAGACCACCAAACCAACGCTACAGATGTTCTGACAGAGTAATAGAAAGAGATAACAAAGACCACAAACATAGGAACAACAATAGAAAGAAGCTGCATGGAGGTCAAGCAGTTAAACACAGCAGAAAAATGGGGAATAAAGAGGGAAACAATATGAAACATAAAAGCCAATATATACCAATTTTAACCATCAATGTTAAAACTCACAAATCAAAAGAAATGGACTAACAGAATAATTAAGAAGCATGATCCAAGAAATACTGCATTTAAGAAATACATTTAACTCAAAAATAAGTTCACAGACTAAGAAAGTTGTAAATTCATCCAATAAGAACCCAAAAAATAGTACAGGTAGCTATTCCATTTGCTGATAATGCAAACTTCAAGCCAAAACTGATCAAAAGAGACAAGGTCACTACATACTCATTAAAGGAAAGCTCCAGAAGGAAGAAATAGCAACCATAAATATTTATGTATCAAAACAAGTTCACCAAATTACATAAAAGAAATATTGACAGGTATGAAAAACCAGATAGGCACTTAAAAAATTGTAACAGGGGACCTTAACACCCCATGCTCACAAACGGATAGATCAACTAGACAAAAAATCTACAAAGAAATATAATTAAACCAAGCCTGTGATCAAATGGACTTGGTAGATATCTATGTAGTATTTCACTCCAAGACATCAGAATATATGTTCTTCTTAGCTGCATATGGGGATCTTCAAAACAGAATATATATTAGCTGACCAAACAGAACAAGCTCAAACAATCTAATGCTGAAACTCTAATCGGAAAATGAAAAAAGATATTCTTTGCTCTAACCAAAATAGTGAAAATGGCATGCTCCTACAACTACTATACAGATTTAATTCAATCTCTATCAAAATTAGCATATCTCACAAATCTAGAAAAAAACATTAATAAAATTCATTCAGAAAAGATCCAGAATAGCAAAAGCAACTCTGGGCAACAAATGCAAGTCATGGGACATCACAATCCCAGATCTGACATTATACTAAAAGGCTATGATAAAATCAATATGGTATTGGGGAAAAAAACAGTACTGAGGATCAGTGAAACAGAATAAAAGATGTAGAAATAACCCCAAACATGCCTGGCCACCTTATCTTTGACAAAAGAGCCAAACATTTTCACTGGAAGAAAGATAACTCTCTTCAATGAATAGTACTGGAAAAAATGGCTTTCCAAGCCAGTGATGATAAGCTCAAGTACCTATGCTACAGTGTAATAGTGTCACAAAGCTTTTCTGCTGGAGGCTTAAGAATGTAAGCTAACAGACTAAAAATTAGAGAAAAAGAAGGGCTATGAGGATAGCCAATACTTTGGCCCTAGCCCTTCAAGGTCAGTAAGGACTCAGGATATAAGAGAACCTGTGCTGTAATATCCTATAACTCAGAGGTGTCCCAAATTTTCTGGTCAAGGAGATTATGGGACCTCAGAGGAAAGGGATAAATGAACTATAGTGTGTCTAAGGAGAGTCACCCAGAGAAAAACATTCTCTCAGGCTTTCACAGAAAGCAAACTGGCCAAGCAATGGCCGTGACTTGTCCCGAAGGCTGACACTAACAACAGTTCTACAAAGTATTGTATATGGTCCCAAACTTAATCCTGAGGGGATTTGACCCTGAAAGATAAAAAAAAAAAAAAAAAAAAAAAAAAAAAAAAAAAAAAAAAAAAAA
>PVJA010001583.1:0-123093 GCA_004027025.1 Myocastor coypus
TTTTTTTTTTTTGTCTTTGAGACAGGGTCTTGCTATGCAGCTCAGGCTGGCCTTCAGCTCACTTCTGTAGCCCAGGCTGGTCTTGAACTCGCACCAATCCTCCTGCCTCAGCCTCCCAAGTGCAGAGATTACAGGGGTGTGCCACCACGCCTGACTTTTGAGGATAGTTTTATACTTTTGAATATTCTACCATAAATTAACATAAAATAGCAGTCTTGGTGATATTAGTGTCCTTAGCAGGACAGGTAGGCTGGCTGAATTTAAGTTGTTCCTTTTTTTTTTTTTTGTCTTCCTCATTTTTAAGTAAACAAGAGTCCCAAATGACTCCAAACACAAGTGTGTGTTTTCTGAAGAATCCACGTAGGCTAGTACTGGAGAGTGATTAGGTAGTTTCTGGAGTGTTTCTGTATATGTAGGCATGAGCAGAGGCCCAAGATTACAGGGCACCCCTTTATACAAGGTGCTTGGCTTCCCTGCCAGTTGAAGACAGTCCCTGGGAGACAACAGTTCTCTTTGAAGCTAGCTTCCGAGGCGTATTCTATAATTTGAGACAATAGTTGTTTTGTTTTGTTTTCATTGTTCTGTGTTTTCCAGAACTAATACCTGAATGTGTGACCATTTTTGACTATTAGTATAAACTGTTCATGAGAAAGTGATTAGAATAATAGAACCATAACATTAAAACTGGGCTGGGCCAGCCCCGGCGTGGTGGTGCAAGCCTGTAGTCCCAACACTTGGGAGGCTGAGGCAGGAGGATCAGTGTGAGTTCGAGACCAGCCTGGGCTACAAAAGAGAGCTCAAGGCCAGCCTGAACTGAACTGTATAATGAGACCCTATCTCAAAAAGACAAAAAAAATTAAAGCTGGACAGTACCAGATCAGATAGCCCAGAAGACCAGGGCTACAGGTAAGGGGCTTGGGGCCTCTGCTCTTAGACCAGTTTGATTTTCCTTTGGGCTTTCTTCACTGGTTTTTAGGTGTTCTATCCCCTCCACCTGAGCTTATGTATTTCAGGCTGTTTTGATTTTTTTATTTTTGTGCAGTGTATTGTGGGCTTGTTTCACCCTAGAAGGTGATACAATGCATTAATGTAGGTTTAATTTTTTCCTGTAGCCTATTTCTTTATCACATATCTTTATTTTTTGCAGGTGTGAGAGGATTGCTATTGTACTGCAATCATGGTGCAGAAATACCAGTCACCCGTGAGGGTGTATAAACACCCCTTTGAATTAATTATGGCAGTAAGTACCTACATTTCACTTTATTCTTTGGCTTAATATTTTTCAGTGTTAGACTTTATTTATAAACTTATATTCATTGTTTGTCTCCATTATTTCACTTAATTGTATTCTTAGGTTTATGAACTGTATCTAGAGTATATAACACAATTTTAAAGTACAGAGCCTTTGAAAATAAAAATCTGCACAGTCTTCTAAAAGTGCATTATCTGAGTAATGAGTGGATTTGTGTTAATTCTCCTTTTGAAAACACAGAAGTGGGATTATGACTAAATGCTTCCTGTGAATTTTGCTGGGATTTAAATTTTTTTTTCTTTTTGAAACAGTCTCACTTTGTAGTGTAGGCTGGCCTCAAACACATGGTAATCCTGCCTCAGCCTCCCAAATTCTGGGATTACAGGCATGCATAACTACACCAGCCTGTTGTTTTACTTTGTTAAAGGGACGGGAAGTGTGGTTTCTTGCTTCTGCTACTAGTTTGAAAGAGTGCTTTGATTATAGGTGAATACAGGATGGGTATCTTAGAACTGAGCATCATAAGATGGCATTTTACTTGTGCTATTAGCCCATTCTGAATGAGTTTTCCACTTAATAATAGATCTATGAAGTCAGTTAGAATTCCACAAATGGGAAGAATTTGGCTACAAAAGCATTTTAAGAGACAGACCTTTTCCAGTCACTTTTAAATCTTTCCCTTTTGTGTTAATACTAAGGAGATATCTATTCATACATCTGTGCATCCATGAATCCATTCATCCATCCATGTCTATCAGTCTGTCCGTCCATCTGTCCATCCATCCGTCATTTCCAGATCAAATTCAATGGGTTAGGTTCATTGTTGATTTTTTGGAAGTATTTTATTTGATTCTTGTCTAATTTGGTTTGCAGCCACAATCATGGAAATAATTAAGTTCTTGAACCAAGGTACCACTATATATATGATTCATACAGGAAAAATGCATCTGTCAGGAAAGGAACATACATGTTATTAGATAAAACACATACCTGTGTTACTAGTGCTAAGATCAGGGAGCAGAGCATGAGCAGCCTGGTAAGAACTTGCGCTCCATGCATTGGGTTCCTGCTCCCCACCCTTTTCTAGCTGTCCACTATGATGCTGTGTCCCTAGCCCCTACCACCACTCTTTCCAAGTGATCCTTGATCTTGGGTTTTGATCCAAAGGTGATTCTTGCCTATTTTTGTTCTTTGTATAACTAGAAGCTCAGCTGTTTTGGATCAGATTGCTTAAACAACATATTTATGAGATTTATCTGAATCAGTAAAACCTTGAAAACAATGGATGGGCTGAAGGTGTTGCTCAGTGGTAGAGCATTGACTTAGCTTGCATAGACCCTGGACTGTTAACCCTAGCAGCATAAAAAAGAAGAAAAATTCAAGTCCTCTCAAGGGAACAAAGGAAAATTAGATTACTTTCAAGATTGAAGTATAACTTGGGGCCAGGATTGTAACTCAGTGGCACAGTGCCTGCCTGACAAGTGCACGGTCCTGAGTTTGATTCCTGGTGCAAAAATAAAATAAAATAAAATAAAAGTATAATTTGCATACAGTGAAGTGGTCAGTTTAGCTGTAGACTAACTAGCTTTATTTATTTATTTATTTATTTATTTATTTATTTATTTGCCGGGACTGGGATTTGAACTCATGATCTTGCAGTTGTCAGGCAGGCACTTGTGCCACGGAGCTATCTCTGCAGCCCCCAGATTAGTTTTAACAAGAATCATCACCTGTGCTTTTAAAGACAGAACACGTTTATATCCTTTAGCCAGAAAATTGCTTTGTAGCCCTTTCCTGTGAACTGTGAATCTTATTTGTGTGTGAAGTACGTTTCTTAAAAACAGTTCTGTCTTTCCTGTAGATACGTAGGGTTGTCTAGTAGTCTGGGCAATGACCTTATCAAAAGGGTGATTTCCTAACTACATGCTCTGGGTGGATTTGGTTTTGATTGTGTGGAGTGGAGAGGAGACCCACTGCAGCCAGTTTGAAAGGGAGGTTTGTTAGTGCCTACACATGTGATGTGGTAGGAATCACACAGAAGTGTACAAATTCCAGCTATACTGGGCTGGAGCCTGGCAGAGGAGGTGGTTCCTGGCAGCTCTGGGAGCTCCTGTGGCAGTTGTCCCTGGACCTTCACTCAGTGGGGCTGTGTCACACTCCATATGCAGAGAGCCTTTTTGTCCTGCCACCAACTGGCTTCTCTGTTCACTTGAGTTTCCCCTCCCCTGTGGCTTCAGCTCATGTGCTTTCTTAGCTGGCCAAAGCCCTTCTGGCTGTGGTTCAACTTTGTGGCATTTCTTGTTGTGTTCTTCAGTTTCTTCAGTTTCTAGGTGACCTGTTCTGGTCACATTTCCTAGTTCACATTCCTGAGAAAGTCAGTCAGTGTAGTTCACTTCTTCTCTTGGACCGGGTAGGAGGGGCTCTCTAGGGGGCTTGCTTGACGTTTGTTCCTTTCTGCAGGCTGTGGAGAGTAGGGTAAGAGGTGACTGATAAGGCAGGAGCCTGGTGTCCTGTGGGGCAGAGCTTCTCATCTCCTCTCTGTGAGAGGGATAGGCACTAGGATCTGGCTGCTCATGGTTTCCAAAATCTTGAGTATGACTTGAAAATCTGGAGATAGCCCTAATAGTTCAAAACTTGCATGCTCTCTCTCTTGCTCTCTCTTGCACTCTCTCCTCTCTCTCTCTCTCTCTCTCTCTCTCTCTCTCTCTCTCTCTCTCTCTCTCTCTCTCTCTCTCTCTCTCTCTCTCTCTCTCTCTCTCTCTCTCTCTCTCTCTCTCTCTCTCTCCTTTTTTGGGGGTACTGGGGATTGAACTTTGGACCTTGTGCCTGTCAGGCATGTGCTGCACTGCCAATCTATATCTCCAGCCCATTTATTGCAAATTTTGTGCGCTAATTTGCGAAATAATTCAAAATTCAAATTCCAAACTGACTACAGTCTTATAAAGTTAAGCCATTTGCAAACTGCTTTTGGTTTTAAGCCATGGATAATTTTCTCTTTAGGTAGTAGAAAAATATTTTGTACCAGGTGTGGTGGCACACACCTGCAATCCCAGCACTTGGGAGGCTGAGGCAAGAGGATCAGTGTGAGTTCGAGACCAGCCTGAGCTACAGAAGTGACCTCAAGGCCAGCCTGAACTGCATAGTGAGACCCTGTGTCAAAAAGAAAAAAAAAAAAAAATTTGTAATCTGAAGCCGGGCGTGGTAGCGCATGCCTGTAATCCCAGCACTCGGGAGGCTGAGACAGGTGGATCGGTGCAAGTTCGAGACCAACCTAGGCTACAAAAGTGAGCTCAAGGTCAGCCTGAACTGCATAATGAGACCCTGTCTCAAAAAGACATTCACCTTTTTTTTTGGTGGTACCAGGGATCGAACTCAGGCCCTTGCGCTTGCCAGGCAAGCATTTATTCCTCTGAGCTATTTCCCCAGCCCAAAAAAAGACAAAAAAAAAAAAAAAAAAAAATTTGTAATCTGAAAATAAAATGTTACCTTTCTGGCTGAGGAGATAGCTTAGCAGAATAAGCGCAAGGGTCTGAGTTCAATCCCTTGTTGCAGGGGTGAGTTACCTTTCTTTTTCCAAAGTGGCTGAACTGGGGATTGAACTCAAGCCCTTGTGATTGCCAGGCAAACACTTATTCTACTGAGCTGTGTCCCCAGCCCCTGAAACTTAAGTGCTTGAAAAAATAAAAATTAAAATTAAAAAAACGATTTTTGATGGTGTAATTTGCCCCTTTTTCTGAAGGCAATTGTCTTGTGTAACATCCTCAATACTTCGTTTTATTTTTTTTTCTCGAGGAAAAACAGTGCATTAGAGTTACTCTGAAATAGCCTTTTTTTTTTTTTTTTTTAAACCTTTGTTTGTTTATTCACTCATTTTTATGGCCGGCTCAGCCCGCCCCAAGGGCAGGGCTGATGCAGCATGTGGTGCTGGGGATTGAACCACGGTCCCTGAAGCCACCCAAGCTTCCCCAAGCAGGCGCTTTAGACCACTGAGCCATCCCACCAGGCCCTGAAATAGCCTTTTTAGTTCATTATTCACCTTGAGGAACAAAGTACATAGGTAAAGTGAGGACAGAGCTATAGCTTTGACTGATGTACTTGTGAGAACTTCAGAAAATGTGTTTCAGTAATCCTTGGGCTTCATGAAGTCAGGAGTGTTTGGCAGGTGATGGGCATGCAGTAATGAATAGGTGTGTCTAAGTCCTAATTGATAAGGGTTCTCTGAGGTGAAAGACTAGGAGAACACAAACTTATCCAACTTAATGCTCTGGTTTTCTTTTCTTTTTCTTTTTCTTTCTTTTTTTTTTTTTTTTTTTTTTTTTTTTTTTTTTTTTTTTTTTTTTTTTTCTTTTTTTGTGATGGGGATGGAACTCTGAACCTTGTATTTGCCAGGCAGATGCTTATGTTGCTGAGCTATATCCCTGGCCCTCTTTTTGCTTTTTTTAGACAAAAATTTAATTATAATTTAGGCTTGACAGAAAATTATTTAGGTAGAAAGTGCCTAACGTAAGTAGGTGGGCAGTAGGGTCAAATATATTAAATACATCTCAAATGATTGAATGGAAATTTAGTTTCTTTTGGGATCAATAGCATTAAAAAGTCTAATTCTTGTTAACCCACTTGAATTAATGAATGATATTTAAGCAGGTAAAACCACAGTTGAGTTTTTCAATAGGCATCTGGCATTTTGTGGTGCTCCTTTTGTTGGGTCTTGGCCCAGAAGCAGAAAGCTAGAGGGGCCATGAAGTGGAGAAATGGCTGAGCTCAACCCTGCTTTGAGGGTTGAGGCATCTGAGACTGAGGTGGTAAAACTTGGCATTTATTGGCCAAGATTTGGTTGTTGAGTTTAGTGTCATTTTTATCACACTGTGCTTCTCTCTTCCCACTGGTAATGTGTATCCTGAAGCATTTTATGAAGGTTCCTGTCCATGAAAATTTTTTAAATTTTTTGGTGTCAGCCAAATGCATTTACCAAGGTTGCTTTTCCTGGCTTTTGAGGAAGAGAAATGAGTCAGCAAAGACACTCCAGCATATTATAGCTTTAAACAGTTTATGGTCTCCCTGGGCATCAGGATGTGCCCCACAGATTAGGAGCTTAGAGTGAGAAACATACTTCTGAGGTGCATGGTTGGAGGGTCTTATCTTGAAATTTCTAGGTTAAAACTCAGATTTAAAAGCTCAAGCAGGGGCCTGGCAGGATGGCTCAGTGGTCTAAAGCACCTGCTTAGGAAAGCTTGGGTGACTGCAGGGACCACGGTTCAATCCCCAGCACCACATGCAGCACCAGCCCTGCCCTCAGGGCAGGTTGAGCCGGCCATAAAAATAAATAAACAAACAAAAGTTCTGAAATAAGAAAAATAATAAAATAAATTCAAAAAAAATAAAAGCTCAAGCACTTGAAAGCTTTGACAAGTACAACTCTTTTCTTCTTGTTAATGGTTCCCTTGCTGAGAGTTGTGAGTGAAGGGAAAACCTGAGAGCCCATCCCTGTAAGGCTATGGCTGATCTTTTTTCTGCTGAGAGCAGCTGTCACATTGGTAGATTGAGAGAGACATAGCATAGAAGAGGTTCTGGTGGCTTCTGTGCATCACAGGCCTCACAGCCTTATCCTGTTCCTTTTCTGTCCAGGCCTTCCATGAGCAAAAGCTCACTCCCTCCTTCTCAACCTCACCCACCCCAGTTTCCCTGTTCTCTCAGTACTGCTGTCTCCCCTAGTCACTTCCTTCTCACTGCTCCCATATGCACAAACATCTGTGTAGCCTGAGACCTTGTCTCTGTGGAAAGTGACTAAAGATTACCCATTAGTTTTCCTTCTCATGTCATTGAACCTTAGGTTGCACCCTAAAGGAATGCACACTTTCTAGCATGTGTGGGTGATTTCTACTTTGTTTTTTTTTTTTAATTTTTATTATTTTTTTTGTTTCAGAACTTTTGTTTATTTATTTATTTATTTATTTGTATTTTTTTTTTCAGTTTTTAATTTTTTTTCTTGTTTCAGAACTTTGTTTATTTGCCCTGAGGGCTGGGCTGGTGCAGCATGTGGTGCCAACAATCAAACCGTGGTCCCTGCAGCCACCCAAGCTTTCCTAAGCAGGTGCTTTTGCCACTGAGCCATCCTGCCAGACCTGATTTCTGCTTTCTACCCTCTAACTTCTGTACTCATTTACCTTTTCTTCAGAGCCCTTTCTGCCTCTGTCCTGCCCTGCCCCCTCGTCCGTCCATCCGTCCGTCTATACCGGGGATTGAACTTGGGACCTTACACTTGCCAGGCAAGCACTTATTCCACTGAGCTATCTCTCTGGCCTCTCTTTATTTCATAGATTGTGCAGATCTCCCAGCACAAACTTGAAGATGTACTCCATGATATCCTGGGCTGCTCCAGTGCAGTCTTCTTTGCCTGCCCCAATCCTCTCCTTTATACTTCTTCACCTCAGATGTTTGACTTCCCCATCAGGCTCTCCAGCCCTTGCTCTTCTTTTTCTGTGCTCTTCCCTGACATCTTTGAAGGCATGCCCCATGTTTTTTTGTTTTTGGTATTATGGCCAGCTCAGCCTGCCGTGGGGGTGGGGCTGGTGCAGCATGTGGTGCCAGGGATCAAACCACAGTCCCTGGAGTTGCCTAAGCTTTCCTAAGCAGGTGTTTTAGACCACTGAACCATCTTGCTGGCCAATGAAGTTATTTTCTTTTATGTTCTTCATAAGTTATGCAAAACTATATTGACAAAAACTAATAGCAATTTAAGTGGTATTTTTTACTGGGTTTAATAACCAAAAAATGTATTTGGTAGTCTAGTTGTTGATTAAATGGCATAGTAAGCAAAACTTGGATTTGCTCATCTTGTTTTCTGTTTTTGTTTTTTGGTTTCTTTGGGTTCTTCCTTTGTCCTCTGAGGGGTCTTATGAGGGAGAAGGGAGAAAAGAGAAGAAAAGAGAAAGAGATGTGCTCAGAAACCAGGGCAAGTCTGGGCCTGGCACTAACTAATTCTGTCCCCTGGTAAGTAGGCCAGGGACAGGCTGAGCTGTGAGGAAGTGATTAAATGAAGCAGACTCCAGGTGTGAAGGCAGGTGAGGCAAAGCCTGATGGTCTTCTGGTCCCCTTTGTGACATTCTGCTCTTTTCTGCCTCCTAATACTAGATAAAGGGAGTCCTTTGCGTGTAGTAGTGACTCTGCTGTGAATGCATGTATCTCTTTTAGACCAGGTGGGGATTTATATTTCGATTTTATTTCACCTACAACAATTCATGCATAAAATAGCTAGGGAGAGACATGAGGATGAATAGACTTCCTTGCTGTAGCCTGAGGAGAGCTGGCTCTTGCTGAAGTCCAATCTGATCTTAAGGCATGCAGGAGTGATAAGCAGGGGTGGGCTGGGGCGCAGAGTCCTGAGGCTGGAACACCTCCTACGGAGCTATATACTCCACATAAGGCTTTGTCCAGATTCTCTGGCTGGCTGGTTAGATGCCAGAACCATTCTGCTACTCCCCTTTCTTCATCTGTGTGGCCACCTGTCCTCTTCTGTTCCATTCGTTCAACACATCCCTGTGCTGCATGAAAATACTTTGAGCTTTCTGTCCCCTTTCTCTACTTCCCACTCAAGTCCCATGCATGTCAGAGTTTCAACACGCTCTAGCTAATGTGAAATATCCTCATTCTACCTTAATTTTCTTACAGTGCATCTTCCTCTCATCTTAAAATTTATCTCTATGCCTTTCTGTATTTCTGTTTCTAGTTTTCATGTCCCTGGTGGTCAGGTGTGACACTAAAATACACCTTTTTGGCCTGGGGATGAAGCTCAGTGGTAGATGACGTGGCTAGTGTGTGGGAGGCCTTGGGTGTAACCCCACCCCCCAGTACTGTAGGTGGAGAGAGATACAGAGAGATGTTTTTCTTTAATGGAACTATTACTAGATCTTCAAGCAACTTTGTATACCAAGACCTTTGAGACAAGGTCTTGGTAGGTTGGAAAGACTTTTTAAACAGAACCCCCGTGTTATTATACTTAATAAAGATATTAATAATTCTTTGATATCTAATATACACATGTTTGTATTTTCTCAGGAGTCTAAAATCTTTGTATAAGTTCTTTAGGTCTTACTTCAAGAGCTGGGGATATAGCTCAGTGACATAGTGCCTACCTAGTAGGCTCTAGGTCATGGGTTTCATACCTGGTGCAAAAAAAAAAAAAAAAAAAAGCTGGGCGTGGTGGCATGCCCCTGTAAGCACAGCACTTGGGAGGCTGAGGCAGGAGGATCTGTGCAAGTTGGAGACCAGCCTGGGCTACAAAAGTGAGTTCAAAGCTAGCCTGAACTGCATATTGAAACCCTGTCTCAAAAAGACAAAACAAACAAAAAACCACCCTCCTAGTTCTTATTTCAAGTAAAATCTTCACATTTATTTGGTCAGTATGTCTTTCTTTCCTTTTTTTTTGGTGTGTGTCTTTTTGAGTCAGTGTTTTGCCGGGGTTCAAACTCACAACCTTGTACTTGCCCAGCAGGCGCTTGTGCCTTGGAGCTATCTCTCCAGCCCCCTTCGCTATGCAGTTTAGACTGGCCTTGAACTCAACCATGTAGCCCAGGTTGGCCTTGAATTTATAGTGACCCTCCTGCTTCAGCCTCCAGAGTGCTGGGGTTACGGGTGTCTGTCACCATGGCTGGCTGGTCATTATGTTTCTTAAGTCTCTGGTTTTCTCCACTATTCTCCCTTCCCTTTTGTTTTCCTTGATGTCACTGAATTGTTAGAGAAACTGGGACATTTGTCTTAGGTACTCACCCCAAACTTTTACTGGGCTAATTGTTTCTTACAGCTACTAGACAGAGGAGGGGGCTAACCCTCAGTGCAATCTATTCCTAACTTTTCACCAGTTCTGATGCTGATGATGGTTAAAACCAGCTGTTTCTTTTTTGTTCCCATGATGGTTCAAGATAATTTTGTGAACAGATGCAGAATATCTTTGTCAAGATTAGAGTGGGCCATTCTTTTTTTTTTTTTTTTTTAATATATTTGGTACAGGGTTCACTATGAAACTTAGACTCAGGGATCCTCCTGTCTCAGCCTCTCCAGCACTGGGATTACAAACATGTGCCACCACACTTGGTTTGGAGGGCTGGCACTGCACAGGGTTCAGCACAGCATGCGGTGCTGGAGATCAAACCTGGGTCCTTGCACTTGCCAGGCAGGTGCTTAGACCACCAAGCGATCTCCCTGGCCAGGGCCATTCTTTTCATGGTTCCTTTTCAGCCCATTGAGTTGGGTCACCTACTGTAGTTCATCCAGATAGGAATGGGTTTATTGGCAAGTTTCTGTGTGATATATGCTTCAAGTGTTGGGCAGAGGTTTGGCTCCTAATGAGTAGCTAGTGCATTGGAATGGGCTGAGTTCTCTAGTTGTGCTAGTCATTCAGTCTTTTACTTTTCCATGTCTTTCACTGGAGCTCGAATGGGGATGTTGAGCAGTATAAAGGAAGTATATTCCCATGGAGAAATCTGCAGAGAGGGAGTAGGTTGACATCTATTACAATTGACCTATCTGTCTTCCTTGATCTTTAACTTACATGAGAGTGAAACAGTTCTAATAGAATTTACTGTTAAATGCCTGTGATGGCTAGGAAACAAGAAATACACCTGGGAGTCCCTAACAGTAAAAATACTTTAAATGTTGTAAAGGAAAGTATATATCACATTATGATTTTCTTTGAAAGGTGCAATTTGATGTTAGGAATAAAAGCCTTTGTTGTTGCAAAGAAAAGTCTGACCAGATGTGGTAGTCCCAGCACACATGGTAGTCCTGATAGCTATTTCCAGTCAGGATTACCTAAACCTAGGAGTTTAGGGCTGCCCCAGGCAACAAGAGATACTATCTTAAAAAGAGAGAGAGAGAGAGGGAGAGAGAGGGAGGAATGTGCCTACTTATATATTTCGTGGACTTACTCTGCTGTTTTTACACTAGAAGACTTGAGTTTATTGCTCAGGTACCATTATGCCTTGTTTTCCATGTTTGATTGAAGGCTACTGCTTAGCTTTCTTCCTCTTATGTCTGTGGCCCACCCCTTCTGCTCTTTTTAGCTTTCCTTTCACTACTTCCCTGCCTTCTCTCTCTCTCTCTTTTTTTTTTTTTTTTTTTTGGTGGTACTGGGGATTGAACTCAGGACATTGCACTTGCCAGACAAACACTTATTTGACTGAGCTATCTTCTCCCCCCCCCCTTCTCAAGTAAAGATGAACTCTTCCTTTCCCTCTAGTTTTGTGGTTAGGGATTTCCAGTTGTTTATTTCATATTTTATGGCAGCATTAGCCATTTAATTAATAGTTAATGCCGTTGTAGAAATAGCTATCCTGCTTATACTCCCCCTATGTCTCTTCTTGGACAACCTCATTTAAATGTGTTCTTTCAGTTGTCACTTGACAAATCAAATGTCTCAAAACTTTATACAGGGGCTGGTGAGATGGCTCAGTGGTCTAAAGCACCTGCTTAGTAAAGTGTGGTTAGATCCCTGGCACCACGTGCTGAGCCAACCCCACCCCCAGGGCAGGCTGAGCTGGCCATAAAAAAAAAAAAAAAAAAAGCTTTATTCAGCCTATGAGCTTCCAGACTCCCAACCTTCTAGGCATCTCCATTTGACTGTGCAAGGCAGAATTTCCCTGCTTATTGTGTGTGGACAAAACACACGCACACGCGCGCACACACACACACACCCCTATAAGATGCCATTCAAAAGCTCATCTGACATTGACATCACATACCTCCGACTCTGGCAGGCAGCCTTCCCCTTCTCCTTCAGTTTGACTAAGGAGTAGACTTGAGCAGTATCTTCCATAGGGCTCTGGCTTTGCTCCTCTAGTCTTGTGGCTCAGCCCCAGACTCACTCTAGATGCAGACCTCATCTCAGTCCAGAAAGATGTCTGAATTGTAAATCTGACCACTCTTAGTTTTAAGCTCTGGGGTGGTTGCACCTTGCCTTACCCAGAGCCCTTTATCATCTGCCTGCTGCCTTTCTCTGTAACCTCATCTCCATAATCACTTGCAGGTTTGTTTTTTAATTAATTAATTAATTAATTTATTTATTTATTTGGTACGGGGTCTTGTTATGCAGCCCTATTCGCAGTGATCCTCCTGTCCTAGCCTCCCTAGTGTTGGGATTACAGGCATGTGCCACCCTGCCTGGATTTGGGTACCAGGGATCAAACTTAGGTCCTTGTACTTCCCAGACAGGCGTTCGGACCACTGAGCTGTCTTGCCGGTCCCACTTGCAGGGTTTTATTGGTATATATTGTTTTGCCTCTTTTCGTGTGTTTATGTATAACCACATTTCGTATCTTTGGCACTTGCAGCTTTTAACTCTACCATGTTTTCATGGCCTGGTGTCTGTGCATCCAGCTGCTAGGATGCTCCTCCCCCGCTTTCTTACCTGGTCAGATTTTGCTGCTTCTTGTTGGAGGCCCCTCTCTGTGCTCTGATGTCTGTGGTAGTCATCCCACTTTACTCTTGTCTTCTCACCACTGGATTGGCCTTGGGTGTGAATTAAGACATCTTGCTTCTTATTCTGAGCATGCATGAAGCTCTCAAAAATAAATTTGTTTAAAGAATAAGTCTTGGGAAATGTGCCCTACATTACTTCTGGCTATGACAGTCTTAACAAAGGTTATGTTGGGATATATTATTCTTTGGTTGAACTTATATGCTACTTGGATAATGTTTCAAAAGTTGCAAATCGTATTTTGTGAGTAAAATAGAGATCATGTTCAGTGAGCTGCAACTTAATGTATATAATATTATGGCTGCCTAAAGAAGGTCTCCAGAATTGTGGTGTGATTGTTTTGTTTTAACTGTAAATTGAATGCAGCACTTTTTTTTTTTTGAACCCACTGCTTTTGTACTGTGCTTCACCAGGATTTTGCTGTGTTGACTAGGCTGAGTTAAAATTTACCTGCTGGAGTTCAGACTTGTGATACCATGTCTGGCTTGACTTGGCGACCTTTTCCTGCAGTGATGATTACACAGGATATCGAAATTACCATTTCTAAAATTCTCCTGCAGAACATAAAATTTATTCTAAGTAAAATTGAGTGTGACAAAAATCTTTCTAAAATTTGTTTCAAGTTTAGGGAGCTGAGTAGATAGCTCAGGGGCACAAGTGCCTGCCTGGCAAGTGCAAGGTCCCGAGTTCGATCCCTGGTTCTGCCAAAAAAAAACCCAAAAAAAAAAAAAACAACAACAACAAGATTTGTTCAAGTTTAAACCTAAGCTGATTATTCTTTTGTTTTGTACTAGGGATTGAACTCAGGACCTCATACTTGCCAGGTAGACTCTGTGCCACTGAGCTAAATCCCCTGCCCCAGGAAGTTGGTTATTAAGTGATTCTTCTTTCTTAGTAAGTTATTCTTTGACTTGAGGTAGCCCCATCATAAAGTGTATGTTTAATGCCTGTGTATGTATTAAAACCCAAGGCCAGAATTAAAAGCTACCAGGTACATATATTAAGAAATAAATTGACTTAGGTAATTGCTAGTGTGTTGCAGGATTTGTTACTAATATTTAGAAAGCTCCTCTCCAAGTACCTATCTCTATTGCAGTTTTGTTCTTTTCTTTGTTTTGTTTCACTCTGCAAGACAGGATCTCCCTGTGTAGCCCAGGATGGCTTCAACCTCTCAGCAGTCCTCCTGCCTTGGCTTCCTGAGTTCTGGGATTATAGGCATCATCACCATGCCAGCATTGCCATGCTAGGCGCACGCACAGGCGTGTGCATTCTCGCTTTCCCTCCCTCTCTCCTTCCCTTTCTCCCCTTCCCTCCCTCCTTCCCTCCCTCCCTCCCTCCCTCCCTCCCTGTCTCTCTCTGTCTCTGTCTCTCTCTGTCTCTCTGTCTCTCTCTCTGTCTCTCTTTTCTTTTATAGTGCTTGGGTTGAACTCAGGGCCTTGTGCTAGGCAAGTACTTTAACACTGGGCTATATCCCAACCCCTATATAAGTTTTTCTAACATACATTTAGCTTACAGTACAAATTCTAACTATTTTAAATTCTAATTCCTTTTTTTTTAGGGCCTGCTCAGCCAGCCCTGGGGGTGGGGCTGATGCAGCATGTGTTACTGAGGATCAAACTGCAGTCCTTGCAGTTGCCTAAGATTTCCTAAGCAGGAACTTTAGACCACTGAACCATCTTGCTGGCCCTAAATTCTGATTCTTTACCAATTGGGAATCTCCTTTCCTCACTTCCTCTATCTCTGTTTCCCTCCCTCCTTTCCTCTCTCCAGTCCTTCCTTCCTTCTCTTATTCTCTCCTCTCTGCTCAGGATAAACCAGAGGGCTTTTTGAATACCAGGCAAGGGCTCTACTACTGAGCCAGCCATTTTTTGTTCTTCTGAGTATGATTTGAATAATAAATGCTTCACAGTGTGTGATATATAACTTGTATAATATTATAATACTAATTTAATAAACAGAATATGATATTTTCCTCATAGATTAACTTCTACTACTAACCTATTGACTCCATGGAGCTTTTATTCTGGTTCATGAAACCAGATAATATTTCCATAGCTCATTGTATTTTTGTATGTGGGCAAATACATGGCATTTTTAAAAAGCTGACAGCTGCAATTCCCTGAACACCAAATGCTTCTCTAAAGTCCACAAATTTATCTTTCACACTACGAAAACTAAAATAGGTCTCATCCAAGTCCAGCTTGATTTGAAGGAATATGCACTACTTCTATTTTTTGTCAGAGATATATTTATAATCATTCTTTATTAGACTGAAAATTTTATGGGTTAAAAATGACTTTTGAGGAGTGTCAGGAGATAGCTCCGTGGCACAAGTGCCTACCTGGCAAGTGGAAGGTTGTGAGTTTGAACCCCAGTCACATACACACACACACACACACACACACACACACGAATTACTTGAAAGTCATGGCCTGTTTTGGATCATGTTAGATTTTTTTCATCATCACACAATTCTTTTAAATACAAAATAAAACATGAAAAATTGAGAGAAGAAAAATTTCTCATAATACTATAGGTAAGTCTTGTTTGTTTAGGGCAGTGGTTCTCAACCTTTCCAAAACTGTGACCCTGCAATATAGTTCCTCATGTTGTGGTGACCCCAAACCAAAAAATAATTTTGGTGGCTACTTCAAAACTGTAATTTTGGGCCCAGCGGGATGGCTCAGTGGTCTAAAGCGCCTGCTTGGGAAAGCTTGGGCGGCTTCAGGGACCGTGGTTGGATCCCCGGCACCATGTGCTGTGCCAGCCCTGCCCTTGAGGCAGGCTGAGCCAGCCATAAAAATGAGTGAATAAACAAACAAAGGTTCTGAAACAAGAAGAAAAAAAAAAAAAAGTAAAAAAAAAAACAAAAAAAACCCCTGTAATTTTGCTACAGTTATAATTCAGAATGGCTTTAGGCAACCCCTATGTTTTGGTCATTTGACCCCCACCTGGGTCGCAACCCACAGATTGAGACCCCCTCGTTTAGGGCTTATGTAATTGAGGTACATGGAACATTTGACATTCAAGATTATAGACAAGCTCAGTCTGCCCTGGGAGTGGGGCTGGTGCAGCATGTGGTGCCAGGGATTGAACCGAGGTCCCTGTGGTTGCCTAAGCTTGCCTAAACAGGCACTTTAGACCACTGAGCCATCTCACCAGCCCATGATCTCTTTTTTTTTCTTTTTTCTTTTGTTTTAGAATTCTTTATTTTTCTTTCTTGTTTCAAAACTTTTGTTTTATTTATTTATTTTTATGGCTGGCTCATCCTGCCCTGAGGGCAGGGCTGGTGCAGCATGTGGTGCTGGGGATTGAACTGCGGTTCCTGCAGCTGCCTAAGCTTTCCTAAGCAGGTGCTTTAGACCGCTTAGTCATCCTGCTGGGCCCATGATCTCTTTAAAGATGTGTATACCTGTCTTTTTCTAACTAGTGTCCTTTTATTCTTTTAACAGGGATTGACTGTATTGTACCTTTATTTTGATACCAAAAACCAAAAAAACCTATATCCAGATCTTCTGGATTCCATCATGTTTATGGCTAAGCATTAACAAACAGATGTGGTTTTCTTTATGTTTTATTTTTGGCCCCCTGATGATGTTGTTTTAATTTTATTTATGTTATGGCAGGCTCAGCCTGCCCTGGGGGGTGGGGCTGGCGCAACATGTGGTGCTGGGGATGGAACCACAGTCCCTGTGGTTACCTATGCATCCTAAATAGGTACTTTAGACTGCTGTGCCATCTTGCTGGCCTGATGATGTGGTTTTAATGGTTGAAAGCAAATACAAAAAGAATAGAGGTAGAATTAACATGCAAATGATGTGTTTGAGCCAAGTATAGCCCAAGCTACTTCACAGGCCATGAGCTGTACAAATGAAGATTTAAATAGGGAAGAGTGGTCGGAGCAGTGAGTCATTGGCTGGCTTCTCCAGAGCAGGCCTGCCCCCTTGAAGGCAGCTGTGTCAGCTGCTCAGTTCCATGTTGGTGCTGAAGGAGAATATCACCTTCAATAAGATTAGCTTCCCCTTTAAATGGTTGTTATGTGGTGCCCCCTCCTGTCTTGTTTTGTTTGAGATTAGATCTTTCTTGGTATTCTTTACATAGCCCAGGCTGGCCCCGAACTCCTGGGCTTGGGCAGTCTACCTGCCCAGCCTCCCAAGAAACTGCTACCTGTCTCACTTGGCCTAGTTTGTGCCTATGTAAGTAACATAAAAGTAACTGGTTAACACCAAAGATTCATGAAAACCTTTCTCTCTTGAGCGATTTGTAGGGCCAGTGAAATAGCTTAGTGGAAGTGCCTTCTTAGGCACGTGTGGGGATTGGGTTAGATCCCCAGTACCACAGGCTGTGCCAGCCCTGTCTGTAGGGAATCTGAGTGAGCCACCAAGACCAGGCCTGGTGGCTGCTGGGGAGGCTAAAAACACTCTTGAGTCCGAGTGCTGTGTAGGGAGACCCTGTACCAAAAGAACCAAGCCAAAACAAACAAAAAGGTATGTATATTACTCAAGTTTGATAAGTGATTTTGGAATCATAGAAGTTTTTGTGTACTTTAATTAAAATTAACCAGGTCCTTAAATTGGGTTTTATTTGATACACAACCAGTAGTGGAAACTACCAGACATTGAAAGAGGAAGAGAAATAAACATTCTTGTGTTAATCTATCTGTGTTACATGCAAACAGTTTGTTGGCTTAACTCTTTTTAGGTATCCATGGGCAGCTCTTCTCACACTGGATGAAATCTGAGGAGGTCCCCAAAGAAAAGATGGGGACCTCAGCTCACTCCTCACAGGGTAGATTCACTGACTTATACCACAGAAAAGACTTATGGGATGCATCAGTGAGAAGCCTTAGATTTCTTAGAAGTAGAGAAGTACACACTCAGAATAGTGTGAGGCCTCAAGAGAAAGGCACGTTGTGATCTGGGCCTGGTGGCTTTTTGTGTGTTTTGGAGGCTTCAAGACATGTATGTGTGTTCCTAGTGTGTGTCAGGTCTCATCTGGTGGGCTAGGCTAGAATGGGAGCTATTTCCATGTGCTTAGAGAAGTGCTGCACATTTTCTAGTGCTGACTTCTCAAAGATGGAGGTATAGGAGGAAATGGGAGGAAGAGGGCAGGCTCAATTTACAGGTGAAAAGCACGGACTGATTTTACAGTATGTGAGCAACTTGTGCACCCTCGTATTGTATACTTCCACACATACAGTAGGGCCTTGCATGTTGAACATGGTTAGTGGGAGCGAATCTCGTAGTACCTCACCTATCTGCCAGACATTGTATAGTTGTGCTGCTATGTGCTTACTGGGCAGCGTGATAGTGTACAGTAGTACAGTATAGTCAGGGGCTGTATTTGTGTGTTGTGTGTTTCTTTTTATGCTTTATATTGTATGTTTCTGTCAAAGGTATATGAGACTCACTGTTGGATTTATAAAAAATCCGACTTACAGATGTTCTGGAACAGAACTTGTTTGAAAGTTGGACCTTACTACAGCAATGTTTTAGTTGCTGCTGGACATTTCACATCTATGGGAATTAGCACAATGTATGTTCCGACTGTTGTCAGCAAATAGGGAAAAGGTAAAAAAGTCCAGATTCTCACTATCTTGTTTTCTTTTTCATGGAGGACATTTTAAAATGCTTTATAAATGATGGTAAGATGCTTAAATACAACTGTATCCTGTTTAAAAGCTTAAAAGTTTTAAAGCATTTTAGTTTAAGACTATGAGTTATATACCAAGGAGGCAGAGAACTATATGTCATAGAGGGTGGCAGGTATTTCTAAGCAGAGCACCAGACTCCTGGGGTCTTATCATTTCCTGGGTGATGGCACAGTTCCTTCCATTGTACTAGCTCTGGAGTGAGCTATGGTAACAGCGCCATCTGTACATCCTCTGCTCTGAAAGTGGCCAGTCTGATGAGAAGGCGACATTCTGGCAAGATGATCCTGGGCTCTGGTGTGGCTGACTAGAGTGTTACCATTGAGCCACTTTTTATACTACATGTAACATATAGAAGACCTGAGAACAATACATAGTATTTGAAGAATGCTTAGTATTTCACTTACCTGTTCATAATTAACTTTGCAGGTAGACTCTTCTTTTATTCCCCTTTACAAATTTGGCAGCTGAGGCTTACAGTGCTCCTCACAGGACCATGTCTAGCTTGATGAGAGCTGACTGCAGACTTCCTGTGCCCACACCTCTGCTTCCAGACAGTGGGCCTGCCGCAGACAGATTCAAGCCCTGCAACTCCCCCAGGGTGTTTTAAAACACTCTTCCTCTTTTCTCTTCCTCTAACTGGTCCCCCTCTGAAGTGTCTGGTCTAATCTGGTTCCCTGCTGGGCAGTAAGACTATCCCCATGGGTTGTCAGTCTTTCTGTTCTCTCAAACTGAAGGCCGTACCTTCTAGGCAGTACAGCTGAGATTTCAATCAAGGTCCAGTTAGAGGTCAGGTTCTAATTTACTCTTAAATTGACAGTGTTGAGAAGATACTTGACCAGCTGAGTTTAATGCGTGGTAATTGGTAGGGTGAGGGTAGGCATAGTGGGAGGGCATTGGATGACAAGCCACGAAGAAAATGATTATAAAATAATGAAAGCTACACTTGGTGGCAGTGGCACACACTTGTAATCCCAGCTCCTAGAGAGGTTGAGGTACAAGGATTGTGAGTTTAAGGGTAGCCTGGGCAATTTAGTAAGTCCCTGCCTCAAAAAATAAAATGGGCTGAGGGTGTAGCACAGTGGTAGAGCAGTTGCCTAGCATGTGTGAGGCCTGGTTTCCATTCCCAATACAGCACCCACCCTCAATAAAAAGGTGTAAGGCTACAATGCTGGATGTGTATGTGGTACACCATTGTGCACGGTTGTCCAGAAGGCTTTTGTCCTGGGAATAGTAGATGAATAACTCCTGGGGCCAGTGAGATAACTTTGTAGGAAAAGTACTTGCCTGTCAAGTGCAAGGTCCTGAGTTCAGTCCTGGTACCACACATACACACACAAAAAAAGAGGATAATCCTCATGGGGCTGTGGGAACTGACATTTACTGGGGCCACCATGGAGCCCAGCAGTTGTGCTCCTGATATGAATTCCTTCTCTTCTAACAAGATTGTGTTTCCTCATTTTATAGCAAGTGTTTCCATGAACATTAGGCCAAATTCAGGGCTACTTGCAACTAAAAACCTTTTTTGAGAACTTTTTGTTATCTTCTTTTCTCTATTTTATGAACCTTGTCTTAGTTTGCTTGAGGGTAGCTAATTAATGAAGTAGATAATCAACTCATTCCATGCAGTTCCTATGTTCATGTTATAAAGGGAATGTTTTGGTCTCTCAATGCCTAATTGAAATCATTTTCCTGTCTTTATCTTCTGTTGGCATTTTTCTTTCAGAAGGAAAGTGATCCATATGTTGTTACTTGTACTTGGCTCATTAAAAAAAAAAATAGTTGGCTAATTCTTTTTTTTTTTTTTTTTTGAGGTAGAGGCTCTCTGGGTTATCCAAGCTGGACTTTAACTTGTTAATCCTCCTGCTTTAGCCTCCTGAGTAGCTGGGATTAAAGATGTATGCCCTCAGACAGGGTTTATAGTTACCTAATTATAAACTTAAAATAATTGATTTCCAGTAGAGCCACATGAGATTGACATCTTATGCTTTTAGGGTCACAGTGTAATTATTTGTCACTTTCATTTGGTGAACACATAGATTTTATTGGTGCATTTCCAAAGTATAATAGAAAAGCTAAGTGCCTAATGAAAAGCTTAGGAGTGTGTGTGTGTGTGTGTGTGTGTGCACGCTGGTTTCATCTTTTTGTTTTGTTTTGGTACTGGGAGTTGAACTCAGACTTTGTGCTTGCAAGGCAGGCATGTGTGCCACGGAGCTGTATTCCTGACCCTTTAATTTGTTTTGTTTTGAAACAAGGTCTCATTATGTAGTCCAGGCCAGCCTTGAATTCACTGTGTAGCCTGTGCTTGTGCTGAAGTCTTCCTGCCTCAGTCTCTGTGCCATGGCCAGAAGCAGCTGGTTTGAAGCCATTTGCACTGTGCGGGCTTTCTTTATTTTGTTCAGAGCACAGTAGTTTCTGGCTGTTGAACTGGAGTGTCTTTTTGTCCTCCTCTGTGCTTTTCTTTCCTGGAGAAGCTGGTGTAGAGCAGCAAACAGCAGCTATGTTTAGAGAGTATTGTGCTGATTCTCTCAGGGCTGTTTGAATACTTTACCTTTAGTCTTTCAACAGTGCTGCAAGTTGAAGATGAAGAAATTGAAGCTCTTTTAAATCATCTTTCCCAAGCATGCTGTTGGTGGTGTGACTGGAATGTCAAGCCTAGTCTTTGCCCAGCCTGTGCTATGAAATAAAACATTCCTTGTCTAGAGGGGACAGACCCATTCAGATCCCAGCTTGTCTCACTTCTCTAAGCTTCTGTTTCCTCATTTTATTTTATTTATTATCATTTTTTGTTTCCTCTTATTTATTTATTTATTTAGTCTTTTTGAGACAGGGTCTTGCTATGCAGTTCAGGCTGGCCTTGAGCTCACTTTTGTAGCACAGGCTGGTCTCGAACCCACACTGATCCTCCTGCCTCAGCCTCCCAAGTGCTGGGATTACAGGCATGCACCACCATGACCTGGCTTGTTTCCTCATTTTAAAATGAGGAGAAACTCTTATTTCATAGAAATAGTATATCTATAAATGCATTCATCTGTGTGAGTTGTGCTGCATAATTATAAGAGACTCCCAGTAAATACCGTTTTGGTATGGTAATCTCCCTTCTGACTTGTTTCTCTTTTTGAGGGATAATACCAGACATCAAACTCAGGCCCTCATACTTCGCCAGACAGATGCAGTGCCACTGAGTTAAATCCCTGGCCTTGTTGCTCCTTGAAGAATACACTTCTTGAGAAAGGCTATTGTCCTGTGATTGCATATCCTCTTTCTTTTTAAGATGAAGAATCGGTTTTTATCTTTGGCCAAATTATTACTTTTTTAAAAAACTTCTTAAAAATTTATTTTTGTTATGGCTGCCTCAGCCTGCCCTGGGGGTAGGGCTGGTGCAGCATGTGGTGCTGCGGATCGAACTGAACTATGGTCCCTGCAGTTGCCTAAGCAGGTGCTTTAGACCACTGAGCCATCTCACCAGCTCCTGGCCAAATTATTACTTGATGCCTTTTCTTTCTTTCTCAGGGTTGGGGATTGGATCCAGGGCCTTTACGCTGAGCTACATTGCCACCCCTTTTAATTTAGTAAGGCTTAGTAAGTCACGAAAATGCCCAGGCTGGTCTCAAACTTGAGATCTTACTGACTGAGTCCCCCAGAGTACTGGGATTCCAGGTGTGCACCATGCAGCCAACTTTTTCATAGGTGGTAGATTTAATTTTTTAGAAGTTTTTTTTTTGCGGGGGGGGGGGCGCTGACTTAGGTTGCTTTAAGGGCAGGTCTGGGATTGAACCGCCATCCCCTATGCCTGACTGGATTGCCCATGCAGGCGCTTAAACCACTAAGTTAACCCACAAGCCCCAATGTAATTTCTTAGAGTAGTTTTAGGTTTATAAAAAATAAAGAGAAAAAAATAAATAAATAAAAATAAAAAATAAAGAGAGAATATAGAGAGTTTTCATATAACTCATTTTTTGTTTTACAATTTACCCTATTAATAGTTTGTTCATTAAAAGTGATGAACCAGTATTTTTTAAATGAACCAATATTAATAACACTATTTTTAACTGAATCATAAAGGTAGTTTAAATAGTTTACTCTTTGTGTTATCTGTTCCTATTTTGGCAGATGTCCAGTGTTTTTACCATTGCATAGCTTTATACATAATCATAGTAATTGAAGAGAAGTGTCTTTCTTAAAATGTTATCAGGACACACAAATGCTTTGCAAACTGTTTGGACCAAATGAAAAAGTTGCTGAGACTCCCAGGGTGCTGTGAACCTTATGACTCAGAGCAAGTACCATGTGACAGTGCTTATGGGTAGATGTACCCATATAAGTAGTCAGAAATGTCTCTGTGATTATCTTCAGGATGGTGAAGACCTTAGAACAGGGAGCCCCCAGGCTGACATCTAGGACTGCAGTCTTAGGATTGTTCAGAAATAGGACAGACACTTAAACTAGTATGAGACCTTTTTTCTAATTGAAATTAAATTGCAGAAGATGCAACTAATCAGTCAAGCATATCAGCTTATACTTTGAATTTTATTTCATAGTTCAGTGGTGTCCAGTTAGTCTGTTAGCAGTATTAAGAAAAGTTTCCTAGTGGTCTTGCTTGGAGATTCCTGATGACGACTACATTACAAGTACTGTAACATAAGAAATTACTAAACCAAGGTTTCAACTGTGCAGTTAAAGGATACACATTTGGTTTAGTGAGTGAAAAGGGATACTCTACTGTGGTTTTAACCTGGGTCAACCTGGAGCATGTGTAAAGTGAGACATGAGACGTAATCTTGCTATAGACAAATGGAAACTTAATAATCTTTTTGTCCTTTTGAGACAAGGCCTCACTGCTGCTCAGGCTGTCCTTGAGCTTACTTTGTAGCCCAAGCTGGTCTTGAACTCACAATGATCCTCCTCCCTCAGCCTCTTGAGTGTTGGGATGTAATTTGCTGGTCTTTTAGTTGGTATAGATGATTATTTTTCTTTTGAGCAGTTTTCTTTCTCATGTTCATTTTGTGCTTACAGCATGGTTCAACTACTTAGAAGCCATGAAACTGCTAAATATAGTGAAATATTGATATATACTTTCGTATGCCCTATGAACCAGGGTCAGTTTGGCAGGACACATGACTGTCATGAGTGTAGTCTCACGTTCACTTTCCTGTGGGAGTGCATGTGTGTAGGGGCACAGAGGTGACACCCGATGCTGAGTGGGTGGTGCCTATTCTCTGTTGTACTGTGCTTGCCTGCTGCTTCTTTGTGCCCACCCCTCTGATTCTTTGTCTTTGATTGGCGGCAGGGCAGGGGTGGGTGTCACTACTATTTGTTTTTAGGACCCTAGAGGCTAGTAAATACATGGAAGAAAGGTCTCAAAATGGCTAGAGCAGTATTCATACCAGATTTTTATGCTTTGGGGAGGAGACTACTATGTCAATAATTTATGTTCAGGCTCCTTTTATAGGCCTTGTGTGTTGGAGATTCAAGAGCACTGTCTTTTTGAATGGTCTCCTGAAGTGTGGGCATCATTAAGCTCATTCATTTTAAGTCCAGAAGAAAACTACTGTTTTATGCTGATTTTTAGTTTTGTTGTTTAACACTAAAAAAATACCTTGACGTGGAAGAAGTGGATTAGTGACCTCTCTATGGGACCAAAATGTTCTGGTAGGGAAGGTAGCTATGGGACCCAGGGCCTCCAGCAAGCTGAGCAGCTCCGTGAGCTGAGCCACGTCCTCTGGAGCTGAGCTCCAGAATGAAAATTTTCACACATAAATTTTTTCAACTTGTGGGGAGTCTTCCTCAGTTTATCAGTGCTGTGTTAACTACTGTCTAGTAACCAAGCAGGGTGGTAAGGGTAGCATTCCCTCCATGGAGGCTGGAAGGTAGACTCACTGGATATAACCACATTGCTTTTAAATTAGAATATTCTAAAAGAAATGGTAAAGTTTCTTTCTATTGTTCACTAATCCTAAATAAATTGTATCAGAGTTGGTGTGCAGTTGGAAACATAATTCGTGGCCTACCTAGTATGTGGACATCCTGGGCTTGCTCCCCAGCACCACAAAACAAAGACACTTAAGCAAAGGAATGGGTGTGTGAACAAGTGAGACTTAACATCTTGATGCCTAGTGTCCCCTTGTTCTCGGCAAGACCTTCCTGTTCCCTCTATGTGAAACCCTGAAATGGCTCCTTTATTAAAGGTAAAACTGGTTTGTGTCATTGTGAAATAAACAGAGTAGGTATGGGGTGGGAGAGATGAAGAAATGATGTGCTCCTGGCCGGAATGCCTAGTATGCTAGGAATTGCAAGCATTTTGTCCATGCTGTGTGAGAGCAAACCTGCCATCTGTCCGCCTATACAGGTACCTGTACCCACAGTCCTTGCCGCAGTCATGCTTTAACTTAATGGCTACTTCCCAGCAAAGCATGCCATCCCTAGGCATTCCTTTGGCATCCACCATGAAGCCCTTTGGTGTATTTCCTTTAGCCTGACAATCCCTCAGGCTGAGTTTAGGGTTCATTCTTAGTTTTGCAGGCAGTCTCACCTCTGAAAAAGGGGTGTCAGGATCATGGAATTTAAGATCTTCCAAGGTGAAGTTCATAATAGAAACTTAACATGTTTGATTGCAGAAGAAATTGGGTTGGAGTCCATCAAATTTTATGTATGTCTTTTTATTTTTTTTTATTTATTTTTTTTTTTTTGTGGGACCAGGGTTCGAACTCACGACCTTGCACTTGCCCAGCAGGCACTTGTGCCTCGGAGCTATCTCCCCAGCCCCATGTATGTCTTTTTAGTTTCAAAATAGCAGTCATTTTTTTCACAGTAGTTTCTACTGTGATCTTCCCAGTAGACATTCCAGAACTGGCTTCCTTAGCTGTAGCACTCTCAGATGGAGTCCTGCGGGCTGTTCGGGGCTGCTAGAGAGCCAGCAGTGCACTTAGACCAGTTTGTGAAAGGCTGCTGTGGTGGGGCTCTCAGGAAGGATTGGACACATAAAATGAAGTGTGCTGTAACTGGATTATAGCTTTTCTTTAAAAGAGCTCAAATTATAATGAGCTTTAGTTTCTATTAATACTTTATTAAGGGCCCGGTGGGATGGCTCAGTGTTCTAAAGTGCCTGCTTGGGAAAGCTTGGGTGGCTTCAGGGACTGCGGTTCAATCCCCGGCACTACATGCTGCACCAGCCCTGCCCTTGGGGTGGGCTGAGCCGGCCATAAAAATGAGTGAATAAACAAACAAAGGTTCTGAAACAAGAAAAAAAAAAATAAAATAAAATATGAATTTAAAAAAAAAACGTTTAAAAAAATTAAAAAATACTTTATTAAGTGTGAATTTATGTATTCATTAATAGCATTGTAACTTGAAACTTCATTTTACTAAGGCACTGAACAAAAGTACCAGGAGTTTCTCCTAGTGGCCTTCTGTCGGGGAACAAGAGGTAGGACATGAGAGCCTACTGAGGCCTGACCTTGGTGGGCAATAGAACAGGGCAGTCATCTGCTCTTGTCCCTCCTCTGTGATCAAGCCTGCTTCTGAGTGAGCTGTCAGTCCATAGCTGGGTCTGCAAGGCCTCCCTTGATTTGGTCTGGTTTTGTTCACTTTTCTTTGCTGATACTTCTCTTAAAGGGCCTTCCTTTGCTGAGTGTCTCTTACGAACGTGCTTCTCTTTAGGGCCCTGTGTACATGTGCTTTCTCAGAAGAGCCTATTAAAACCTGCTCAGCCTGAAGTGATTTCTCCTGTGGCTTAAGTCAAGTTATCACAGACACAGAGTTCATATATGTCAGTCAGTGGCTTCTTCTCCCCCCTGTTACGGCGTGTTTTTTTTTTTTTTTTTTAATTTTATTTTTTTTCTTGTTTCAGAACTTTTGTTTGTTTGTTTATTTATTTATTTTTATGGCTGCCTCAGCCTGCCCTCAGGGCAGGGCTGGCGCAGCATGTGGTGCCAGGGATCGAACTGTAGTCCCTGCAGCCACCTAAGCTTTCACAAGCAGGTGCTATAGACCACTGAGCCATCCTGCCAGGCCCCTATGGCATGTTCTTATGTCTACCACTGTTACATTCTTGGAAGTCCTTACCATGGGGCCTGCATATGACCATTGCTCTGATAATCAGTGCATCATAGACTGAGGTCAGTTTGCTACACTTTTTCTTTCTTTCTTTCTGGTTTTTTTTTTTTTTTTTTTTTTTTTTTTTTTTTTTTTTTTTTCTGTTTTTGAGATGGTCTTTCCCTATAGCCCAGGCTGTCCTTGAACTCATGATGATCCTCCCAGTCTCTGCCTCCTGAATGCTGCAATGAAGTGCCCAGTGGATTTCAGTGCACTTTAGTTTGTTGAAATCAGTTTCTTTGTGCATTGGTAGCTCCTAAAAAGAGATATGAAACATAGTTTGTTTGTTTTTACTACTGATTCTTTGCAAGGTAAAATGAGATTTGTTTATAGATGAGGTTGATGGTTGTGTCTAGTACCTTAGACTATCCGAGGTATACAAACAACAGCTGGCTTGCTCCACTGGCTAAGTTGGATATGAATACAGTTCAGTTTAAAGGCTGGTCCTTTAAATGGAATTTCTTGGCAGAACACAGCATTCAGCTCATTAATTCTCAAGTTGAAATGCCTTCACTAAAATATGGTTTTATTTAGCACAGTTCTAGCTTTTAATATGTCAAAATTGCACTCAAAGGTTGGTTTAAAAAACCAAAAATACTGTTGCCAAGCTTCCAAATTACAGGCTCAGAAATTCTCTGAAAGGGAAAGAGCAGTGGGTGTGAGGAGGTGGAGGAAGCTGTTTCCCCAGAAAACAGCTTTCTTTCCAGGGCAAGTTGATAAGGCCTTTGCTGTGTTTTAAAAAAACAATAAGTGATTACAGTAGTTTTCTTTTACAAAAATAACTTTTCCTTTAAAATGGAATCATTGAAGAATATTTTTCTTCTGAAGATATTATTTCTGCAAAGGTTCTTTTTACTTTAGCCTGGCTTGATTGAGTGTCCACGAATGTCAGGTATGACTAGGGAGCAGTTGGCGAGCATCATGGAGAGTTCTCAGATACCAGAAGCCCTGGGAGTTGCTACTGCTCTCTTGGCATGGTGCCCTGTGCCTGACGAGCGCTGAGAAGTGGGCTTCTCCTGTGCGGAGATCAAAGTGGAAGGCCTCTGCTGCGTTCTTGGGCTCATGCAGTTTTAAAACAGAGGGTGCTTCATGTGAACACCCACACTGCTGCCTCGCTTTGGGCTGTTGCTTCTTTCCTTCCTGCACACCTGAGCTAGGAGAGTTTGCGCAAGGCAATGTTTGTGTATATTTCCGCATATAAAATGTGGTGTGTTTTATTTAATCAGCCACATGCTAAAATCAGTAAAAGCTATAGGTGGTTCTCTTGATTTGTACCAGTCTGTGTATACTCTGACTTTGTGTAGTAAAAGCACTTTTTATTTCACGTGGAGACCTTTTCTTTCAAAGTTACCATTTTCCCAACTTGTTAAGAGGTTTTCACTTTTTAAAAATTGATAGAAAAAAGAAGTGAACACCTGTATACATTGCACCCGGATAAACACTTCTCCCCCGCCCGTGTCATACACACACGTTTCTCTGTCACAGATATACACACATTTTTTTTAGTAAAAACATTAGAAAGTAAGTTGTATTGTATACTTTATCCCTAAATACTGAAGTATGGGGTTGTCTTAAGAATAGCTGCCTCTCCCATAACCAGGATGAATATTACACCCAAGGAATTTTACTGTTTAACATAGCATGTAGTACATGGTCCCCTTCCTTCAGCTGTTTCCCAAGTGTTCTGTGTAGCTGTTATCCAGTTGAAGAGCTAATGAATCATTGGTTCAAGCAGTCTTGTCTCTGAAGACATTTTCAGGCTTTTTAAAAAGTCTTTTAAGCTGGGCATGGTGGCGCACGCCTGTAATACCAGCACTTGGGAGGCTGAGGTAGGAGGATTGGTGCGAGTTCGAGACCAGCCTGGGCTACAAAAGCAAGCTCAAGGCCAGCCTCAACTGCATAGCGAGACCCTGTCTCAAAAAGACCAAAAAAAAAAAAAAAAAGTCTTTTGAAATATTTTCTTTTCCTTCTTAGTGTTCCATGGTATGTTCCATAATTTGGATTTGCCTGATGGCTTCCACATGACTAGCGTCAGGGCTTCTGTTCTTCGAGAACTGCATGGGCCTTGCTGCCTCAGTTGCCTCACGTCAGTTTATCTGACTGTCCCATTTTTGGTCCTGTATCCAGTCATTTCATTCAGGTGGTGCTTATTTGGTCCTTCCATGATAAAGGGGGAGTCTGTCTCTGTCTCTGTATCAGGAATTGAACTTGCTACCTCATGCTTGCCAGGCAGGTGCTATGCCACTAAGCTGTATCCCCAGCCTATCTTTTTGTAAACTAGTAATCTACAGGTTGACAAATTGAGATTGTGACAGTCTCTTCTGATGATCTTTGATTTATGTCCATTGATGATTCTTGCCTACGTCAGTTATTCTAGATTGGTAGCTAAAAAATGGTCATTTTCTATTTGTCATTCCTTCTATGTTTATTAAATGGTACTTTTATTCCATAAAATTTCCTCCCCCAGCCCTCCTAGTATCACTATATTTTGTCATGCTCTGGCATGTTTTTACTTTGTAGTGCTCAAATTATCCCAGAATTGGTGGGTGGAACTCTTTTCAGCTGTTTTCTATGCTCTTTGGATGTACATGTCCTTATCAGTTACTCTCCTCCTTCTGGTAAGAAATGTTTCAAGTATAGTAGTCCAAGCTTGTGGTCAGCCATACTGGCTTTTTTTCACAGGGAGTGGTACTTACTTTTATGTGAATAGTACAGGGTCTCACTACACATACGCGTAGTGAACCTTCTGCTTTTTAGCCTCCCAAGTGCTGAGATGACAGGGTGCCCAATCTTAATCACCATTTCAGTGCACCCCAGGGGTGGGGCCAGCACAGCAGGCCGGGAATTGAACTCCCCAACACCTGCCTCTGCCTAAGCAGGTGCTGGGAGTGGTATTCAGAAAGCAAGATCTGGATGCCCGATGTGCTCATTGCTGAGTACATTACTTCTGAGCCTTTCCAGTAGATAGAGCCTAGGCCATGTATTGATATTTTTTAATAAAACTAGAATGCTTGAGTGCCTGCCTGGCAAGTGCAAGGTCGTGAGTTTGAACCCCGGTCCAGAAAAAAAAAAAAAAAAAAATGCTTATATATGTATTTTTCAGGGACTGCTTACACACTTTTAAAAAATTTACAGGTTGTAATTCATGGGAACATGAGGGCATTGATATCACCTATATATTATTCCAGACGCTAAAATTCTTAAATTTTGACAGCATTGCTTTCCCATGTACCTCCCACAAGCTATAGCATTTTCTGTGCTAACAGTCTGCAGGGTGCAGGATTCATAGACTTTCTGTAACTCTGAAAGACTGGTCAAGGTATCAGCACAGAAACAAAAGCCTGGATTCATGTATTTAGGAGACTGTTAGTCTATAATTCAAGAAGTATTTGTTGAACAAAGACCTTGTTTAGGCAAACATTGGAGGTCCTATTCAAATGAGGACAAAAAGAGGAGTGGGACTTGGCCTTTGCTCTGTAGCTAAGTAACACATTGGGTGACAGTGTAGCCCTGGAAAGCAAGCATGCAGGGAGGAGGAGATGCTTGCCAGCCCATCTGGCCCAGCACCACTGTGTGTTAGCAGCTTCCTTGCCTGCATGGTGTAAGTACTGTCTGGTGGGGCATCCAAGGTGCAGATGACCATCTCTGAATGTGCACATATGTGGGTAGATGCTTTCATAGGTAGCGGAAACCAGCCTTTCTCACAGAGACCTTCAGGCTGACCAGTCTGTTTCAGTTACTTAGATGATACGAGGGGCCCGGGAGATAGCTCTGTGGCACAATTGCCTGCCTGACAAGTGCAAGGTTGTGTGTTTGATCCCTAGCCCGGAGGAGGGGGGGAGGATACAGTAGGTCTTGGAATCCAGTGTAATTTAGGTGTTTATAGTATCTTAGAATTGTTCTGTTTAAAGTCCTTGCGTTTGTAATTTCTTGTGTCATAGTGCTGGAATGTATAAAACCAGCGATTTGTTTAAATGATGTATACTTTAAAAGTTAGTTTAGGCAATTTTCAGTGTTAGTATAGAACATAGAATAGTGAGTTATTCATTTGTGTTGTACTTACTGATAGGTTCTGGCCCTAGTTGAATTGCTGAATTATTATGGAGGTCATCTAGTATGGCTGAAGCCCTTAAAACAATAGCTTATCTTCCACAAGACGACCTTCCCCCTTCTCCAACAGCCAGGGTGCATTTTCCTTTTACCTTTCTTTCCCTCTGCTTCAGGAAGACCCCAAGCTCCTCAGGTACATTTAAACATCCTCTTCAAACTCCACTCCTGGCAAAAGGCTGCAAAAACCTCAGCCGCCCTTTGTTCCAATTCAGAGAATCCCTTATCTTCCCCACATTCTCTCAGTATCCTTAAATAAAGCCCCTTTCCCTTTTCCTTTCTGCCTGTTTCTCTATGGCAACACAGTCCTTTTGAAAACCTATCAGTTAACGCTAACAGACCCTCAGCGAGTTCTATCTGTGGTGTGATCTGGGCAGATGCTGGGCGTGATAAATGTATTGAGAGACAGGGACTGTGTGGATTATCAAGACTCTAAAGTTATAAAATTTAGAATCTAGCTGAATGGAGGAAGGGAGTAGATAAATGTGAAGAACATGTTTTTAGCTCCCAAAGTAGGAACATTTAAAACTGAAATATAAGCAGTCACCAATACAATCAATCACCACATGTGAGTTTGCTTCCTCTCCAGATCGTTGTGCACATAGTTTTCTTAAAATGTGACTCTCATCATATTAGGTTCCCTCCTCTGGTCCCTTAAACCAGGGGCAGGCAATCCTCCCGTGGAACCTGCTGGGTAAGTACAGGCCTGCAGCGACCCCTAGCCTCCCCTCCCACCACTTCCTTTTCCTGCTGGCAGCCCAGGTTTTCCTTATATGCTGTCCTGTCACTGCTGATTACAAACAGATTTGGCAGGCTCTGAGGCCCAGACCACGTGCTCTTCCTTCCTGCTGAGGGTGCTCTCTGTCTCTTCTGGCCTTTTTTTTTTTTTTTTAATTATTCATTTATTTAGTACAGGATCTCACTATGCAGCTCAGACTCAGCGATCCTCTTGTCTCAGCCTCCAGTGCTGAAATTACATGTGTGCACTACTATGCCTGGCTCAGTGCAGGGCTGGGACAGCATGTAGTACAGGGAATTGAACCAGGGTCCTTGTGCTTGCCAGGCAGGCATTTAGATTGCCAGGCTATGGCCCCTGCCCCTGCCCCTCTACTTTGCTCTTTTTTTTTTGTCTGTTTGAGACAGGGCCTTGCTATGCAGTTCAGTCTGGCCTTGAGCTCACTTTTGTAGCCCAGGCTGGTCTCGAACTCTCACCAATCCTCCTGCCTCAGCCTCCAAGTGCTGGGATTATAGGCATGCGCTACCATGCCCAGCTCTCCTTTGTTCTTAATAGTTCCTTTATGGTCTTTTGATACTGTGTTACTTCCTCCGCCTGGCAGTTGTCTGACTTTCCTTTATGCTGCCTAGTGTGGCACCATATAAACAGATGCAGTGGTGCAGCAGATGCTGCACCTTGTCATGCCAAGGAGTTAAATGGGGTCATCCAAAAGAACTAAGGGTGACTTTGGGACTCTAGGTGGTAAGTAAAGTTCATACGATCTTCAGGTGCTCTGTGGATTCTCGTGGCAGCTCCAGGGACTGACAGTCATGACCAGGTGTGCTTGAGGTAAGGAGCAGGAACTTAGCCACTAAACATCAGAGCTTCTGCAGTAGTGGTGCCTTTGGAACCACTTTTGCCTTGTTAGAGATGAAGCTATTTGAGCCATTTCCTTATTAGCATTGTAGATTTCTTCCTTAAATTTGTTTTTGATTGTGATTAATTTTAGATTGGAAGACACAATCAGCCCTTTGCCCATTTTAGTCCAACTGTACAAAGAAATGACATCTGTCAGGCTGGCATGAATGTCTTTCAGTATGTTTCTTTATAGAGGGGCAGACTGCAAAGGTAACCCCTGGGCTTCGCAACCACTGGATTCGGAGTCCCTGCAGCCTGTAATTTTTCTGTCGGCCTGCACTTGTGCGCCAGGGGATGCCTTAGGTCAGTGGTTCTCAACCTTTCTAATTCCATGACCCCACACTACAGTTCCTCATGTTGTGGTGACCCTAAGCCAAAAAAATAATTTTGGTGGCTACTTCAAAACTGTAATTTTGCTGCATTTATGATTTGGAATGTAAATACCTGATATGCATTATGTATTCTCATTGCTACAAATCAAACATAAACAGTGATTAATCACAAAAACTATTTAATTATATGCTGAGAAGTATTTATTACTAATTCCAATAAATAACATTTTACCATGGTATAGCATGGGTTTATTTATTTATTTTTTTTTTAGAATTTTTTTTTTCTTGTTTCAGAACTTTTGTTTATTTATTTATTTTTATGGCTGGCTCAGTCTGCCCTGAGGGCAGGGCTGGCACAGCATGTGCCGGGATCAAACCGTGGTCCCCGCAGCCTCCTAAGCTTTCCTAAGCAAGCGCTTTAGACTACTGAGCCATCTTGCCAGGCCCCTAGCATGGGTTTAAATATGTATTTTCTGATGGCTTTAGGTGACCCCTGTGTTTTGGTCGTTTGACCCCCGCTAGGATAGTGGCCCACAGGTTGAGAACTGCTGCCTTAGGTTTAAGTGTGTATTCAGTGGTGCCTTTAGTTTGGTGATCTTTGTAGATTACCACAGAGTGAACTAGATCTGCTGCTTAAGTACATTCTCTGAAGGACACTCCCACCCCCTGAGGAATTGAACCCAGGCCCTTGTTCTGAGCTACATCCTCAGCCTTTCTATTTTTATTTTTTTGTTTCAGTTCAGGGTGAGAGAGTGCCCAGACTGGCCTTGAGCTTGTGATTATCCTCAGCCTCTGAAGTAGCTGGGATTGCCGATACCTGCCACCGTGCTCAGCTCTCATTTTCTTTGTTTTGAGAAATTACATAACAAGTCTATTCCTTTCTCTTTTTTTCTCAGTATGTTTTACAATGCATAGTAAGTATATTCATCATGGGGTTATCTCTTTATTTTTTTTTTTTTTTATTTTTTTTGGTGGGACCAGGGTTCGAACTCACGACCTTGCACTTGCCCAGCAGGCACTTGTGCCTCGGAGCTATCTCCCCAGCCCCCATCTCTTTATATCTATCTATCTATCTATCTATCTATCTATCTATCTATCTATCTATCTGGATCCTCCTTTTTACTTCCCCTTTCTCCCTCCTGTTTCCCATCCTGGAATTGCCTTCCCATCTCTCTAAAGAACCAGCTCTTGGATTCATTTGAGTCTTTATATTTTTTAGTTTCAGTCTCACTAATTTCTGCTTTGAGCTTCTTCTGTTTCAGATTTGGATTATTCTTGTCTTTCTAGGTCCTTGAGGTGCATCATTAAGTTATTTAACTGGGGTCTCTGTTGTTTTTCTGTGTGCACTCAGGCTATAACCTCTTGCAGAACTACTTTTGTTTTGTTTCACAGTGTGGTATACTATGCTTGATTTCTGTGTGTGCTTCTATTGCCATTTGATTCTGTTACCATTTTTTCTTTCCTAATTTCTTCTGTGAACCATTGATTATTCAGTAACAAGCTGCTCAGTCTCCATGTGTTTGCATAATTTCTGTGGTTTCCTTGGCTGTTGACTTTTACCTTCATTCTGCTATGGTACAGTAGTGTGGGGGGTTATTATAGCTCTTTATTTAAACAGCTTATTTTTTTCATAGAATAATAAGCACTTTTATTACATGAACTCAGCCAGGAGAGAGGCCTTATTTGCCTTTCTGGGCCTTGATTTTCCTCAGCTAGAATTCTAGTCCTTGCACTGTAACACAAAGCTGTGTGTTCAGCCATACTGGCCTAGTTGTGACACAGTGCAGGCAAGAAGCTTTGCCTGCTGGAACTGTTCCTCAAAGGTAGCTGATTTGGGAGGGTTTGTTTATCTATATATCTATATATCTATATCTATATCTATATCTACATCTATATATATTTTTCATTAAACATTAAAAAAATTCTTTGATTGTTTTTGTTTAAAATCTCTTTCTCCTTGGGTATCAGTTTGGCCCCCTTCTTGTGGCCCCTGGGCAGTGCATAGTGGAATTGGTATCACTGTAGTTGTTGTTTGCTGTCAGCAAGCATAATGCAGTCCTTCACCAGGGATTTGGTGCAGGCTAGCTCATTATTAGATGCATGGTAGACAGCATCATTGATCGCCACCACCCCCAACACTCAGATCCCCAGGAGGTTTTCCATATCTAGCCTCAGGGTTTGGTTCTCCTTGTTGCCTTCACAAACTTGGACTGTGTGTACAGAGGGGCTAATCAGTGTTGGCTACAGAGCGACTCAGCTCATCCTTCTGCCTCGTGTGGTGGGGCTTTCTTTTGCTGCCAGTCTTGTGGCACTTGTGCCAGTTTTCCTGAGCGATGGCTGAATGGGAGCAGGGAAGAAAGCTTGAGCTATTGGAACTCAGCACTGGTGGCTCAGCCCTGCCAGAGCCCTTTTGGTAAAATCTTGCAAAAATAGTGCATCAGTCAGGATGCTGACATGACTACAGTTTACAAGGGCCACTATTCCCCCCACAGCCCCCCCACCCAGGGACCAGGGTTCAAACTCACGACCTTGCACTTGCCAAGCAGGCACTGGTGCTGCGGAGCTATTTCCCCAGCCCCGAGGCCACTATTGTTGCCCTCTTACGGCCATACCTAATTCCATCTTGCCCAGCCTCCCCCCCCCTTAACCCCTGGCAACAACAAGTGTACTCTCAATTTCTCTAATTTTGCCTTTTCAAGAATGTTTCAAGCTGGGAGTATAGCTCAGTGGCACAGCACCTGCCTGGCAAATGCAAGGTTGTGAGTTCAATTCCCAGTATCAGAAATAGTTTCAGCAGGGCCCAGCAGGATGGCTCAGTGGTCTAAAGCACCTGCTTGGGAAAGCTTAGGCGGCTACAGGGACCGCGGTTTGATCCCCAGCACCACATGCTGCGCCAGCCCTGCCCTCAGGGCGTGGGCTGAGCCGGCCATAAAAATGAGTGAATAAACAAATAAGGGTTCTGAAACAAGAATAAATAAATAAATAAATAAATAAATAAAATAGTTTCAGCAGATTTGGGTTGCATGCTTGTAATCTTAGCTGAGAGTCTGTGTCAGGAGGATATCAAATTCAAGCCTAGTCTGGGTACCGTGGTGAATTAGCGAGACCCTGTCTCAAAAAAATGGAGGGGTCAGGAGATAGCTCGGTGGTCTAAGTGCCTGCCTGGCAAGCTAAAGGACCCATATTAGATCCCCAGTACCACATACTGTGCCAGCCCCATACCATGCCAGCCATTGAAACCAGGTGTGGTGGTGCACACCTGTAATTCCAGTGCTGGAGAGGCTGAAATAGGAGGATCACTGAGTCCAAGCTACATAGCAAGACCCTATACCAAAGAAAGAAAGAAAGAGAGAGAGAGGAGAGAGAGAGAGAGAGAGAGAGAGAGAGAGAGCTATATGCATAGCTCAGTATAAAGGTCTTAGGTTCAATCCTTAATACTGACAGAGAGAGAGAGAAGAGAGATGTTTTTGAAGGCCAGATGTGGTAGCACATGCCTGTGATCCCAGCACTATGGAGGCAAAGGCAAGAAAACTGTAAGTTTGAGGCAAGCCTAGGCTACACAGCGGGTTCAAGGTCAGCTTTGACTACATAGTGAGACCTTGTCTTAGAAAAATCAACAACCAAAAAACCTTCATACATGGAATCATCTAGTATGTAATTGTTTAAGCTATTTTTGGTCCAAGATAATACTTTGAAGATTCATTCAAGCTGTACAGTAGTACTTTTTTCTTTTCTTTTTTGAGACCGGGTTTCAAATGTAGTTTAGGCTGACCTTAAACTCACTATATAAACCAGGCTGGCCCCAAATTCTCAGCAATCCCCTGCCTCAGCCTCCTGCATGTCTTGGATTACAGGCATCTGCTCCATACCTAGCCCTAATAGTTTGTTATTTTCTATCACTGAGTAGTTTTAAATGGATAGACCACAGTCTAGTCACTCACTGAAGGACATCTGAGGTAATTTATAATGAGTGGAGCTGCTGTAAACATTGGTATACTAGTTTCTGTGTGAACATGTCTGTGTTTCTCTAGGATAGATGCCCCGCTGTGCTTTTGCTAGGTTGTGTGCTGATTTGTTGTTTTAGGGTTTTTTGCCCATATACACTATTATTTTGTGTGTGTGTGTGTGTGTGTGTGTGTGTGTGTGTGTGTGTGTGTGTTTGAGACAGTCTCACTATGTAGTTCAGGCTGGCCTTGATTTCACTTTTGTAGCCCAGGCTGGTCTCAAACTCGTACCAATCCTCCTGTCTCATGAACTACATTTTAATTAGCAAAGTAAGTGAGTAATATGTTATATATGTATGTGTATTTTCCTCTGTCTTGAAATCTTTTTTCTTTTTTTTTAATTCTGGTCTTTTTGAGACAGGGTCTTGCTATGCAGTTGAGGCTGGTCTTGAGCTCACTTTGTAGCCCAGGCTGGTCTTAAACTTACAATGATCTTCCTGCCTCAGCTGAAATCAAATTTTTAAAAATTTTTTATTTATTTATTTTTTTCTTGTTTCAGAACCTTTGTTTGTTTATTTACTCATTTTTATGGCCGACTCAGCCCACCCCAAGGGCAGGGCTGGCGCAGCATGTGGTGCCAGGGATCGAACTGCGCGCGGTCCCTGAAGCCGCCCAAGCTTTCCCCAGCAGGTGCTTTAGACCACTGAGTCATTCCGCAGGGCCCCACCAAATTTCTTTTTGAAGGAAATTTTCATTTCATTGTGCCACTTCACTATGGTTTCTTAACACGAAATCAGAAATACTAATTTGGTGTATTTCTCTTCTTTTCCATTCTAAATCTGATGAAAAGTCATGCTGCACTTATCCCAGTACCAGGCCTTTGTGTACAAGTGTCCTAAGGCTTCTGGAGTCTACTCTGATGTCAAAATGCCACGTGTGTTCTATATTTCTAAGTGACATACTGCTTTTTTTCTTTTTGTCAATTTTTCTAGAAATAGAAAACTCTTCCATCTGTTCCTTGGGTCCTTGTTAATCATTAAGAGCGTGTACATACAAAAGCCCTAGTGAACTTCTCAAGATTGGTTGTTCCACTTTACATTCATCGCCTAATCTAATTGATAGTGTCTGAGGGATTCTGTTCCCTGTACCCTTACCAATGGCTGTTGACTCTGGGCCAGTTCTGACAAGGGACAGGTAACCTCTTGTGGTTTAAATTTGCATTTCTAGTGGCTAATTTCTTTAAGAAGCATTTCTTTATGTGCTTATTTGCCATCTGTATATACCCTCTCTGGTGAGATGTCTAGTACTGGCTTGTGCATTTTCAAGTTGGATTTTAACAGTTGAGGTTTTCAAAAAGTTGTGGTAAAACATAGTAAGAAAAATTCACTTATTAACCTTTCTCTCTCCCCTTTTTTATTTTGTATTTTTATTTTGATGCTGGGGCATGAATCTAGGACCTTACACATAAGCACATCCATTTTTAACCCCAGTATTGCTGACTGTACAGTGCTAACTGTATTCTGTGATGCTAGCTAGGTATTGGTCATTGCGCTTGATGACTGTTTTCCTTCTCTCCTGCCTGCCTGCCCCCTCCCACCCTCCGTCCCTCCCTCCCTCTTTCCATCCATCCATCCTTACCTCCCTCTCTCCCTCCCCCTCCTCATTTTTCTCCCAGTTTGGAGCTTGTTTTTTCATTCTCTTAACAGGGACTTTAGAGAGCACAAGTTAATTTTGATGTCATCTATTTTATGTTTTCCCTTTTATGGATTTGAATTTTGATATCAGGTCTAAGGATTCTTTGCTTAGTTCTACACTTGAAGATTCTCCTGCCTTTTTTTTTTTTTTCTTTCTTAAAAGTTTTATAGTCTTATGCTTTATAGTTAAGTCCATGATCCATTTTAGATTAATTTTTATGTCTGATAAGAGGTTTGGGTCCAGATTTATTTATTTATTTATTTATTTATTTATTTATTTATTTATTTTTGCCTGGCCATCTTTCCTCCATTGTATTCTTTTGTACCTTTGTAAAATATGTTCTGCATGGAGCAGGGGGTATGGCTGAGAGGAGCATGTTCTGGGCACGTGCAGGGTGCTGGGTTCATTCCTTGGGTTCTGGGTTCTGGGTTTTAGCCAGTTGATCTCTACCAATGCCATGTAATTGTAGCTATAAATAGGCCTTAATATTTACTATATTAAGTGAGTGTTCCCAGTTTGTTCTTTTAAAAAATCATTTATTCTAGTTTCTTTGCCTTTCTGTGCAAATTTTAAAATAGTCTTGCTTATAACAACAAAAAATTTTTCCTAAGATTTTGGTAGGAGTTATGTTCAACCTGTTTATCTGTGTGGACAGATTTGACATCTTTTGAAATTGCCAGGAACACAGAATGTCTGTTCCTGTTGAATGAAAGCTGCACTTTTATTTTATTTTATTTTACAGTACCAGGGATTGAACTCAGGGCCCTGTGCTTGCCAGGTAGAAAGCTGCAGATATAAAGGCACAGTTGAAATCCAACTTGTTGGTGTCTATTGAGAAATGGTTTTTGTTCTGTAGCGACCAGTTTGGATCTTCACTTACTTTCTCTTCTTCTGCCTTTTGTTCCATAGGCCTATGAAAGGAGGTTCCCTACCTGTCCTTTGATTCCAATGTTTGTGGACAGTGACACTGTGAATGAATTCAAGAGTGAAGATGGGGCCATTCATGTCATCGAAAGGCGCTGCAAATTGTATATAGATGCACCCAGGCTGCTGAAGAAGGTGATTGAAAAAGAAGTAGTAATAGGCAGTGCTCCCCAATCAGTGCATTTGTATCTAGGTTTCTGTGCAACTGGATGTTACTAAGAAGTCCTTTTTCTCTATTTCCTTTTTAAAGATTGCAGGAGTTGATTATGTTTACTTTGTTCAGAAAAACTCGCTGAATTCTCGAGAACGTACTCTGCACATTGAGGCTCATAATGAAACATTTTCCAATCGGGTTATCATTAACGAGCACTGCTGCTACTCTGTGAGTATTGGGCCCGGGGCAGAGGCTGGCAAAGCAGGCTGGCATGCAGCTTCAGGGATGATTTGACCTCTATTGTAAACAGTGCATCTGTTTTTGGAGAGCACAGTTCTTCACACTACAGATATTGTCACTCATTTCTGACTAGTGGGATCAGCAGGGTCACTTGCTTTACTGGAGGATTGCGGATTGCATTGTTGTGACATTTAAGGCAACTAAGTGATATTTTGATTTCTTTTTAAATATGACTTCTGGTCCCTCTCTAATTCTTTAAAAATGTATTTTGAAGGACCAACATCCTGTATATCTCTGAGAGCTGTCCTACCATCTTCAGTTTCCCCAGTTACTAGAATGGCCTGCTAGGTCTGCTTCTGCTTTCACCCCATCCTTAGCACTGAATCTAAAGGCATCCTTCGGAAGTATGTGTCAGTGTGTGCCTCTTCTCAGCTCACAACCCTGTGGCCCCTAGCAGCTGCTGACAAGGTGCATCTCCTGTCTTGCTCACATCTCTGCCACCCCTGCTACTTTGTGCAGACCTGCCAACCTCCTTGTTCCCTACACACAAGGCCTGCTTTCCTAAGGACTCTCACTGTTCCCCACTTTCAGTCTTTGCACCAGTCTCCTTTCTTGGGGGGCCAGCCTTGGCCACCCATGGAATGATGCAGCTTGCTGTGATTTTCCACCACTAGTCCTGTCACCTGTGCTCCAATCTTTTTTCCCCCTATTTTTCAGCACTGTATATTTTTTCACCTTTTAGGTTCAGAGCTAATTGCCTGTCTTCCCATTAGTCTGTCCATGACACAAAGCAAGGGTTTTTGTGTTGGTTCTAGTATAGAGTACCACTTCCTATGTTGAATAAGTGAACCTATTGAGTGGGAATGAAGTACTCTTTTTATGGTCCTTTTTAGAATATTTTAGAATTATAATTTGGATTTTCTTTGGATTTTGAATTCCTCCATGTAAGTTTTCCATCTGTTCTTCTCATAACAGTAGCATCATTAGTCAGGAAGTATTTCCCTTGGTTCCCAGGTAACTGAAGAACAGACACACAGCTGCTACCAGCCAAGTGTTAGAGGGAGTGCCTTTTCTGTACCTACAGGTTCATCCTGAAAATGAAGACTGGACCTGTTTCGAACAGTCTGCGAGTTTAGATATCAAATCCTTCTTTGGTTTCGAAAGTACAGTGGAAAAGATTGCAATGAAACAATATACTAGCAACATTAAAAAAGTGAGTCTCCTGGGATTTTATGGCAGGAGACAATAAGAGTTTCTTCAAGATGATCGCATGAGCCAACTATCTTGGGAAGTTGGGTACCAGTCAGTGAGGGTTGCCCAGCTGTTTCCTGAAGAGGAACCATGTTGCTCCTGCCTCATGTGTCTTCACAACATAAGGGTTGTTGATGGACTTCGGGAGGCACGGGGTGTGGGGGGGTAGCTCCTGATCCCAGTATTCTGCCCTTGGACTTGCTGGGAACAGTTGAAGGGGCAGTGAGGCAGCAGCACCAACTCCCAGCCTCTGTCATGTTGAGTGCACCCTTCCCCATGCCCAGGCTGATCTTCTGGAAATTCTTGTGGGTTGAAGCACTGCAGTATGGAATGATGGCAAGCTTTTGGAAGACAGGGTGTTACATTAGAATTTGGATTGGGCCACAATGCATGTTGAACATATGCATATGTAGTAAATTAGACACATAAAAATTCTGATCTCTTCAGATACTGTGTCTTACTTAAACCTTTGGAGGAAGGAAAGTAAAATAATTTAGAAAACAAAAATTCCACCATGAAATCTGTAGTGGTTTTGTTTTCTTTCAGTAATTCTGAGATGTAAGCCCAGCACTTGAGGCATACCAAGCAAGTGCTCCATCCCTGAGCCCCAGTCCTAGCTGCCAGTGCTAGATTGTGTTAGAAATTGGTGAGCAATGAATAATTTGAATGGTGAATGTGCACTCACCTTTTCTTCTAAGGGGAAAGAAATCATTGAATATTACCTTCGTCAACTAGAAGAAGAAGGCATCACCTTTGTACCCCGCTGGACCCCACCTTCCCTTGGGCCCTCTTCAGAGATGGTGTCTTCAAGCAAGAATCAGGCAACAGCCTCAGCAGTTGTCGTCCCAGATTCTGGCCTGGAGGGGCTGAGCAGTGAGGCCCTCAGCAGCCCTGGTGGGGTGTCTGAGCCCATGGTGGGAACCCCTGATGGTGGGTCTGAGAGATTTTGTGTTCTCCCTGCAGGACAACAGGGGTTATGTGAAGTCTTTTCTTTCTCTGCTGCACTGCCCATCCTTGCTTCCTTAGGACATCAGATGTTACATGGACAGAAGCCACCCTTTTATTTCTGATCTAGTTTCCTTATTTTCAGCTTGTATAAAACTCATTTTATTATTAGATTTCTTTCTATCTGTAATCAGGAAAGGTTATTTCTGTGTGTGTGTGTGTGTGTGTGTGTGTGTGTGTGTGTGTGTGTGTGTGTGTGTTTGAGACAGGGTCTTGCTGTGCAGTTCAGGCTGGCCTTGAGCTCACTTTTGTAGCCCAGGCTGGTCTCGAACTCGCACCAATCCTCCTGCCTCAGCCTCCCGAGTGCTGGGATTACAGGTGTGTGTCACCACACCCGGCTCTAGGAAAGGTTATTTCTAGTTAATCTTTGAGATCACCAAATGTTTTATATTAGCCAGAAGTACCTTCAGTGAATGTTAAGATACTAATCCTTTCAATATAGAATTCTGTCATCATTTAACTCTTGTTACACTTACTTTGCTCCAGGTGCTGCCTAGAGCATCTAGATGAATATCTGTTTTTTGTTTTGTTTTGTTTTTTTAATATCTGTTTAATAATGGGTCCTCTGAGGAAGGAAATGCTTAAGCGCCTCTTCTTACATTTGGGCAGGATTTACACAGTCAAAAAGTGGCAGGGTTGGAATTGTGTCCAGGAGCTCTGGTGCTTAAGTATACAAGCACAACTCTTTTATTATAACATAATGTTTGTTAGAAAACATGGAGAAGTAAGAAACAAAAAATTCTGCCATGTGGAAATTTTGTTAAAATATCAGCATGTAATCTTTATATGTTCTACTGTGCAACTAAACTATGCCATTTGGTTGCTTTTAGTAGTTAGCTATTAACTAGAGGGGAAGTTGGGAGATGCGTTTTATTCTTCACCATGTGAAGTGAAGCTTTCTTTGTTGTACTTTGCTTTGTCATCCCTCTAGCTATGTGACCTTCTTATGTTCTTGAATACAGTAGCTCTTTTGCAGTCCTGAGCACTTAACCCAGGTTCCCTTTTTTTTTTTTTTTTAAGTTTTGAGATAGTGTCTTAACTAAATTGCCCACACTGACCTTGAATTTATGATTCTCCTGACTTAGCCTCTAGACTAGCTAAGATTACAGGTACTCACTGCTATCACAGGATTGAATGTGGCAGATGGTGGTAATTCAGTGGCATTCAGGGAAAGGTGACTGAGTTAGAAAATTTGCCTGTAGTTTATCAGTGATTTGGTCTTAGCATCCCGGAAGCTCTTGAGAGCAGCTGCATCAAGCCTGGCATCTCCAGTCTCCTCTACTTCCCAGACTCCAGGACTACACAGTGACCTCACTGAGCAGGATTCTGGAGGCTTCAACATCCAGAGCTCTATGTATTTAAATAATTCCATGTAATTTATATTTCAGATAAACTGGATGCAGACTACATCAAAAGATACCTGGGCGATTTGACCCCACTCCAAGAGAGCTGTCTCATTAGACTTCGCCAGTGGCTCCAGGAGACACACAAAGGCAAAGTGAGTGGCAAGCTCCAGGTGCAACAGTGATGTCTGTGTACAACCCTTGAGCCTCTCCTCCTATTCTTGTTTACTGGAAGGGGTGACTATTTCTGACTGCTCTAGTTAGACATGTCTCTTCCCATCTAAAAGCCATTAAGTCTGTGTGGCATTGAGGACCTATGTAGCAGTTGTGATTCCATATATAAGTAGCTGTAACTTTTTCAGCTTTACCAAGAATAGTCTAATTTCCTAACAGAGAGCCAGCTGTGGTAGCTCATGTCTGTAATCTGAGCACTGGGAAGGCTAAGGCAGGAGGATTGTTGCAAGTTTGAGACCAAGCTGATCTACAAAGTGAGTGCAGGGCCAGTCTGGACTTCATATTGAGACCCTGTCTCAAAAAGACAAAGAAAAGAAATAGATACAAAATTTTAAAAAAGTTATATTTTAGGTATTCAGACATTTTAATTTTGAGATATTTGGGAATTCAGAGATTTATCAGAGATTACAAGTGTTTAAGCTTTAATTCTAAAGTTTTAGGTGAAATTGTAGCCTCATAAGGAGTTAGGTCATTATGATGAGCCTTATGTAACAAGCAGAGGCTTGTTAGTGTACCTTGCTAATTATGGACTTTAGTAAAGGGAAACCCCGTGTTGCATGTAGCTAACCAGGTGCATTTCTGTCAGTCACTAGAAACCAAGTGCCTAGGACTGGTCATCAGGAAACAGCCACAGGAGAATAGCTACCCTGTGTAGGCTGAATTTGTGACAGTCATGGCACTCAGCTTTTCATTATTCTAGCATTAATGGTCATCAAGGTGAGTACTGCTTTATCCCCTTGCTTTAAACACAAGGATGCAGGGGCCAGGGTTCGATCCCTGTCACCACATGCCATGCTGGCCCCACCTCTGGGTGCAGTGAGCCAGTAATAGAGTCCAGGCGTGGTGGTATACGTCTGTAATCCCAGCACTAGAGAGGCAGAAATCAGGAGGATCACTATGAGCTCAAACTGCACAGTGAGATCCTGCACAAAAAAAACAGAAAACTTTAGACATAAGAAAACTGAGGCACAGAGAAGTTAAGCCATTTCCTCAAGGCCCTGCAGCTAGTGAATGTTGGGCTGATTTAAATGCAGCCCCCGAGCTCTTTGTTGCATCTGTGGCTGCTTTTCCCTGAGACCCCAAGCTTCTAGCTGTGTTCCTGGGAGCAGCATCTGAGTAGGCTCATGCTCCCACTCACTTCCTGATCTCCTGATGGTCTCACAGCCTGTGGCAGAGGACAGTCTTGGCCTTGTTCTTTTTTGGGGGAGGCCAAACTGTCAATTTATGGTAGTGGAATCTAGAGAAGGTTCAGTATGTCAACAGCACTGCCACACTATCCAAACTAGTATGTTTTGTATTGTAATTTTTAAATTAATATACAGAAAAGTACTTCAATTGTAAGGATCAGTGCATAGGTTTGAGAAATTATGCCTCTGCCTTACTTTGCTGAAACTAAAATGGAATGCCCTAAGATTGTCCATATTAATAATGATTGTTTTCTAAAGCATCGTGGAAGATTTTTCTGAGAACAGCTGTTTTATTCTTTTATTTTTCACAGTGCTGGGGATTGCACTCAGGGCTTTGTGCATTGCTAGGCAAACACCCCCAGCCCCAGAAACAGCTAATTTTAAATAGTGTAATGATATATTTCACTGTTGATAAGTGGGCGCTGTAGAGTTTTAGTCCCTTAGCAACTTGCTGTTTTCCCTTAGCAACTCTTAACATTGCTTAGAAGTATGTTTGCCTCTTCCTAGATCCCAAAGGATGAACATATTCTTCGGTTCCTACGTGCTCGGGATTTTAATATTGACAAAGCCAGAGAGATCATGTGTCAGTCATTAACTTGGCGAAAACAGCACCAGGTGGACTACATCCTGGATACCTGGACCCCGCCACAGGTCCTACAGGATTACTATGCCGGGGGCTGGCATCACCATGACAAAGGTATGATGAACCTGACACTCTGCACCTCTGTCATTTTCTGTCTTTGGTGCTGAATACCCTGAGACCTCCTGCCATAGAGCTGGGGTAGGGGACTGATGAGTGTCTTACCCCTCCTGACTCTGAGGTTTTGGAAGCTGTCCTCAGTGTGAATCATGTGGTGAAATGTTTCATGAGTACTGCCAGCAAGGGTGTAATGGTTCACTTCCTCTTTGAGGATTTACATCACCATGAGGGAAATGACTTCATTTCCTTTCTTAGTTCAGTGGAGTCTGGTTTGACCAATTAAGCCAGTTACCTTTGAGGATAATATTTTCAGTAGCACTGTGCTAATAAAGGAGTTACAATGGCTTGAACCTTCACAATTAGAGCAAAATATCCAGCGAGGTTCCTTCATCAGACCCATGAAGAACTTAATTGTGTTCTGGAGAGGATATGAAGCATAGATTGAAGCAGACACTGAAAATGAAGATGTTTCCATGAGCTGCTGCATTGCCTCATATACTAGGCCTTGCAAGAGCACCTGCCCTGCCACAGGGACCCCCTCCTTGTGCTACAGGCCTTGCCAGCTGGGCAGAGAGGAGCTTGGATATCAGGGAGAGACGCCCTCCTTTGCCTCTGAACAAGTCCTTTCAAGTCAGAATGTCTCTGACTTGTCTTGCTTTGCTGCTTTGATTGCATTTCTCCAGATTAACTATAAACTTGATTTTTACTAGAAACCTAGAATTTATATTTATTTTACATCTCGATCTAATCTTTAAAAGATTAAAAAGTTTGGTAGTGAAACATTGACAAAAGTGTCTTAATAAATGTCAGTAGAAACTTTTCATAAATTGGTTTTCTGTAAGATTTGGAAGCATGGAAAAAAAAATTGCTTCCTGGGGCTGGAGAAATAGCTCCATGACACAAGTGCCTGCCTGGTAAATGCAGGTTCGTGAGTTCAAACCCTGGTCCCAGGGGCTGAGGAAATAGCTCAGTGGAATAAGCACTTACCTGGCAAGCACAAGGGCCTGAGTTCAATCCCTAGTCCCGTATAAAAAAAAAAAAGGAAAATTTTGCTTCCTGTAAACAGATCTAGGGCCAGATCCTCCTTGGCAGTGAGATTCAGCAGGTAGAAGGGCACCTGGATGCAAGGTCAGTTGCCTGCCAGCATGGGTCTGTTGTCCCATTTGTCTCTCTGCACTCCCCTCTGGTGCTTAATGGACTGATTCTGTGCTCGGAGACCTTGTCCTCATCACAGAGCGGGTGTGGAAGGACAGGTCATGTAATGAGTTAAGGTCCTCTCGGTTCCATCCAGTAGATTTCCAGGCTCTGAAGACATAGAGCCACCATTGTGGCTAGTGTGGACTTCATGACCTCCAGATTTTGGTGCTTAGAGTAGAAATTGAAAAAAACTGCTTTGAAAAGTCTCCTTTCCCTTTCCCTTTCTGAGACAAGATTTCACTGTGCAGTTCAAGCCAGCCTTGAGCTATCTTTGTAGGCCAGGCTGGTCTCAGACTCTCAGCCATCCTCTTGCCTCAGTCTCCCAAGTGCTGGGAATATAGACATGTGCCAACATGCCTGTCTTTAAAAAGTCTTCACATCAAATTTTTATTTTATTTTTTTTGCAGGACGGGTTCGAACTCACGACCTTACACTTGCCAAGCAGGCACTTGTGCCACGGAGCTCTCTCTCCAGCCCCAACATTAAATGTTTAGTAACCTATAAAATGAAAAAAAAAAAAAAAAAATCATTTTTCTAAGAAAGGACGTTTTATTTTAAATTTATTTATTTATTTATTTACTTACTTACTTACTTACTTACTTATTTTTGTCTTTTTGAGACAGGGTCTCACTATGCAGTTCAGGCTGGCCTTGAGCTCACTTTTGTAGCCCAGGCTGGTCTCGAACTCGCACCAATCCTCCTGCCTCAGCCTCCTGAGTGCTGGGATTGCAGGCATGCGCCACCACGCCTGGCAAGAAAGGATATTTTAAAAGAACTCTATTCAAGCTGGGCGTGGTGGCTCACGCCTGTAATCCCAGCACTTGGGAGGCTGAGGCAGGAGGATCGTTGTGAGTTCGAGACCAGCCTGGGCTACAAAAGTGAGCTCAAGGCCAGCCTGAACTGCACAGTGAGACCCTGTCTCAAAAATTAAAAAAAAATAAAATAAAATAAAATAAAAGAACTCTATAAAAACATGTGATTGTTTGAATGGTCTGCTCACCTGCTTCAGCTGATACTCAACAGCATGATGGTCTCCTCCTCCTCCATGGGTTCTAGCGGGTGGCAGCAGGGGATCACAGTTGCATGAAGGACACTCTTGGAGGTGTGTCTCCTGCCTCAGTGGGGCAGTGCTGATGACCGGTTTTCCTTCCTTCCACTGCAGATGGGCGGCCACTCTATGTGCTCAGGCTAGGGCAGATGGACACCAAAGGCCTGGTGAGGGCCCTTGGAGAGGAAGCGCTGCTGCGATATGTAAGTGTTGTGTGGGCATTGGGTGCAAGACTGGCCTGGCCTGCTGCTGCTCTGCCAGCAGGACTGTGATTCCACAACTGGCCTACTATCACAAGTTGGCCCTGCTTTTGTAGCTAGAAATACATATAAAGTGAATTTAGAAGAAGGCACAGAGGTTATAAAAACTTCCACCATGGTAGCCTCAGTGAAACTGTGTATCCATTCAAGGTACCTACTGGGAGCTACATTTAAGCTGTCCTTGGCCTTCACCCCAAGTCTGACCCTCACAAGAGACTGTTATTTCCTGTGGCACTTGGCCCTGGGTCCTGAGGTCTCTTTCTCTAGCCTGCTGACTTGTTCTATGCAGACCTCAGGCTACCCCGCACCTGCCCCAGATCTTTCTCTGTAACCTCCATTGCCTGTAGTGGAGTTCCCATAGCCCAGAAAAGAATGTGATCCTTAAAAACAAACATGTAAAAGGACACACCCATAATCCCATGCCCTGAATAGCCATTGTTGGTGTTTTGTGCTCTTTTGTTAGGTTTCTCTCACCCCTCCCCAATTATGTGCTGATACACTGTGTATGCATGCTGTATACATGCACACTTGAAGATGTGGAAGGCTTCCTGCACAGGGAGGCCTTGCTGCTCCAAGTACAAACTGTCCACTCTCACCTCCTGCCGTCCCCAGAGCATTTCTTCTGAGGACTAAGTCCCAGAGTCTATTCCCTGCTCCCCTGATGACTCTTGAACTGACATAGCCTCATTGCTTTAGATGCAGTGTTATTTTGTTCTGAGAGCAAACTTGTTCTCCATGTTGGAGGTGCTTGGCGAGTGTGATTCCCTTGGTGTCGTGCTCACTTAATCTGCTACATCAGTGCCCTGTGCTGTCACAGTGCACCATAGTGTTACCCTCTGAGACCAGCCCTGGCCTGTCTTTACGGTTCTTTCTGTGCAGGTACTCTCTATAAATGAAGAGGGACTGAGGCGGTGTGAAGAAAACACAAAAGTCTTTGGTCGGCCTATCAGGTAGATAGAAAGTTTGTGTTTTCCTTTCAGCTTATTAAGGATATGAGTTAAATGTTTGTAGTTGATATTGTGAACCAAGATATGATAATTTCCTGTTCTCCAAGGTGTTCTAGAGATGAATTAAAATGCCAGGCATACACCTGTTGACAGCAGATTGGGTTAGCATGTGGGGACATGGTGCTGTGCCTCACTTGCTGGCCACTGAGCACATGTGAGAGGTTTTTGTGACTGTTAGTGAGCATCACTTGCTTTGCTAAACATTGCCTCACTGTTTTATACAGGTATCTATAAATAGAGTTCATAGCTCTGTAATTAAACTGGGACATATTTGGAAATGGCTATAAATGACTGTTTTATAAAATGAAAAGAAAAAATATAGGATACATTTTATCAAATTTGCTGCCTACTGAATAACACATCTCCACATAATCTGCAGTTCCTGGACCTGCCTGGTGGACCTCGAAGGCTTGAATATGCGCCACCTGTGGAGACCTGGTGTCAAGGCCCTGCTGCGGATCATTGAGGTGGTGGAAGCCAACTACCCAGAGACACTGGGCCGCCTGCTCATCCTCCGGGCCCCCAGGGTCTTCCCTGTCCTGTGGACACTGGTGGGTTTGATGCTGTTCATCAATGACTGTTGCCCATTTGGAAAACAGATATTCATGCATCCATATGCCCATGCTTATGACCTTAGATCAGTGGTTCTCAACCTTTCTAATGTCGTGACCCCGCAGTACAGTTCCTCATGTCATGGTGACCCCAAACCAAAAAATAATTTTGGTGGCTGCTTCCAAACTGTAATTTTGCTACAGTTATGATTTGGAATGGCTTTAGGCGACCCCTGTGTTTTGATCATTCAACCCCGGCTGGGGTTACAACCCACAGGTTGATAACTTCTGCCTTAGATCTTTTTTTTTTTTTTGTCTTTTTGAGACAGGGTCTTGCTATGCAGTTGAGGCTGGCCTTGAGCTCACTTTTGTAGCCCAGGCTGGTCTCGAACTCGCACCAATCCTCCTGCCTCAGCCTCCGGAGTGCTGGGATTACAGGTGTGAGCCACCACGCCCGGCTTGCCTTAGATCTTAACTAGTAAGGAAAAAACAAAATAAATATGCAAAGACACAAAGATTTCTAAAGTTCTAAGACAGGAAAAGGGATCGAGGAGATAGCTCAGGAGCACAAGTGCCTATGTGGCAACTGCAAGGTCCTGAGTTCAATCACCAGTTCCACAAGAAAGAGAGAGAGAGAGAGAGAGAGAGAAGACAAGACAGGAATAGAAGCATAATTTTTATATCTCTTGATGCTGTGCAAATATGCCTTATAGAAAAAGTACATTAAACACAAACCCCCACACATAATACCATAGTGTGACTTTAATCTTTGAAAGTCAGTGGCAAAACATAATAAACTACAGTTTTTTCTGATTACTTGCAGGTTAGTCCATTCATTGATGACAACACCAGAAGGAAATTCCTCATTTATGCAGGAAATGACTACCAGGGTCCAGGAGGTTTGCTGGATTACATCGATAAAGAGATTATTCCAGATTTCCTGAGTGGGGAGTGCATGGTATGTATTAGGCAGGGAGTTGCACATTTTAGCATTTGGAGAAAACATTTACACAATAGTTTTTACAACTTTTAGTTTGAATTATTTTAATTTTTCTTATTTGTCACCTAGGGTTGAACTGAGTAGGACCAGTTAAGTAATTGTTAGTAATGCCCATTTTTTGTGTGTTACATACTAATGAGAATTAGTTGTAGAAGTCAAGTTTAGCTTGCTTTGTTTCCACAGCCTTGTGCAAATTAGGACTGGGGTATAGCTGATAGAATGTTGTCTAACAATGCGAGGCTGGAGTCCACCGGGAGCACAACACTGATTCAGTGCTTAATATTTCTCTTGTGATAGTAAATAAGCCAGGTAACATTTTCAAAATAGGAAATGGAAAGAGCCTCGTTCTCTCTTATGTAAGTTTGTGTTCTAAGCAAATGAACTGTTGGATATTAAAAAACAGGTTCTGGCTAATCAGTTGGAGGCCTACAAGTCCAGACCCTGTACTGTACAGTACTGCAGAGTCAGAGAGGCTTAGACCTGGGAGGTCTTGCAGCCCCTGCTCAGCTGCCCTGTGAGGGGAAGAGTCAGCCTATAGAGGTTCCATCTCTGGACACACAGTGGCAGCTGCCACCTTACCAGAGGCGGTTCCCGTGCCACCCTTCACACTGAAGTTACCCTTTGAAGATGCTCACACACTAGCTCCGACTGCCTTTGCTGCTCTAGCTGAGGAATTGGACTTCCAGGGGAATCTTTCTAAATGATTGAGAAGTTTAGAAAATATAAGATTTTAACTCTCAGTTTATCAGTTCTGCTTTAAAGAAATTTCATCATAATCACAGTCTAGAGCAAAGAACAAGTGAATTACAGGAGTATAGCTTAGCAAGTGCCTCTGAGATTAAGCTATGTGGCCAAGTTTGTTGAAATGCATAAACTGCTTTATGCATAAACCGCTGGTAAAAGCTAACCATTTGTGTTGTAATTATGACCGAAATTGAGGCATGCCTCACAGCCAGGCAGGTTGTACTCGCCTTCTTCGTGTGCTGACGCTGTGCCATGCTGGTCATGTTTCAGTCAGTCAGGCTGTCTGTGTGCTACCTTCCATGGCAAGACCATGCAGCTCCGCATTATGGCTGCTCAGGCTGGTTGTATAAGAGAAGGCTGTGGTGTCTGTGTTCTGTGGCTCAGACACATGGAACTGTGGGGCAGTCTGGTGTTTTATTATGTCATTGTTGGGACATTTTCCCATCATGCTAAGGACCTAAGGACCTATTGTGTTTGCTTTCTTTCTTTTTTTTTTTAAGATTTATTTATTTATTTATTCTTGTTTCAGAACGTTTGTTTGTTTTTATGGTTGGCTCAGCCTGCCCTGAGGGCAAGGCTGGCGCAGCATGTGGTGCCGCGGATTGAACCACGGTCCCTGCAGCTGCCTAAGCTTTCCTAAGCAGGCACTTTAGACCACTGAGCCATCCTGCTGGGCCCCTGTGTTTGCTTTCTGTGTAATTGCTATCCAGGGATACTAATACAGAGAACACTTGGATTTTTATGAATTTGAGCATGAAGTCATTGAATTAGGGTTAAGAATTTTTTATACATACAATTCTAATTCAACTTAGCCTATTTCAAATTTTTTTTTTTTGTGGGACCAGGGTTCGAACTCACGACCTTGCACTTGCCCAGCAGGCACTTGTGCCTCGGAGCTATCTCCCCAGCCCCAGCCTATTTCAAATTTTTAAAAAATTATCCTTTATTAACTTTTAGGTTATATCATAACCCAGTCATTTGACCTGAATTATATGTGAAGCTTTATTCATTGGTTATGTGTTGAGCATAATTTTTAACTTCTGATGATGTGGATTGAACCTGGGGGCTCATGGATGCGAGGCATAGGCACATGTTCTACCACTGAGCTACATATCCTGTTCTAATTATAATTTCTCATAAAAATAATGCCTGTAGTTGTTAAGAATAAAACTCTTCCCCTCACATGTTTTTCCTTTGCAGTACAATGTCAGTTTTTTTAATTCTTACATAAACTAGCCTTAGTAATTGAGTCCAGTACCTCATGCATATTAGTGTGAATTCTGTGGTAAACCAGTTTCAACTTTATTCAAAGTAAAACAGATGTATTCAAGTGGTTCTTGAAGTATTTTGCTAAGCAGTACAGAATATTTTATGACCTTGCCAGTGTTTTCCATTTTCTAAGCTGCTTGCAGGAGTCGAATGCTCAGGGCCACAGTGCTGCCCAGCATGTTTTGTGTCCAGAGGGTTGGCTTGCTGGCAGAGTGTTTACTGTGGTGTTTACATTTCCAGTGTGAAGTGCCAGAGGGGGGCTTGGTTCCCAAATCTCTGTACAGGACTGCAGAGGAGCTGGAAAATGAAGACCTGAAGCTCTGGACAGAGACCATCTACCAGTCTGCAAGCGTGTTCAAAGGCGCCCCACATGAGGTACTCCTCGGGCTTCCCTGGCTTGTGCTGCCCCCGGGGGCCCAGGCAGCTGTCTTTTCTGCATTCAGCTTGCTTCTCAGGCCTTTGTCTTGAGGTTTTGACACAGGAGATGTAGTTTGGTAAATATTGGCATGGAGGATAGATTTTTTTCAGCAGGAAAAAAAATCACTATTGTTCTGATCTCGTTTTTACCTGGAGACCCTTGACACAGATGAGATGTGCAGGTCTTTACACATAGGAGGATGGTTTTCAACTCCTGAGTTTAAATAGTAGTGATACAGAAGTTTCACTTGTTTTCCCCTTGAGTGGGCTTTAGTTGTTTCTTAAGAATTTTGCTGACTTTACAAAACAAAGAGCTCATCTCTGCTTGCCGTCTTGCTGTCACATCATGGCACAGAGGCAAGAGTATTCCTGCTGGACACCACTGTGTGTCTGTTCTTTAGCACTGCATATAATCTGGAATGTGAGGATCGTGGTGGCCTCAGCCTTGCCTGAGCTCAAGGGCAAGCTTGCGACTGGTGGCTGCTGGTGAGTACGTCAGCACATGCACAGAGCAAGCTGGCAGTTACAGTTCAGTGCTGCCTGGGCCCACAGTGGGACTGCTGAGGATCCCTCCTGCTTCTGTCTGCAGCCGCGCTTAGTGCCCGGCTGTGCTCACTCACTGCTGATTGTCTTTTTGTACAGCTGGTTCCTCATTTGAGGGCATGGTGCTAAGGGGATTTTGCTGCTGCAGTTTGAATAGCAAACAAGTATGTGATGTGCCTCTCTCATGTATCTCATAAGGAGACTCAGATTTACCTGTATTGAGAATCCTTGTAGTAATTTTTTATTTGGAGAGGACACTGAGAAAAAAAAACAACTTTGTTCATTATTTACTAGATAACCATCAATCTTGTCGGTGTGGTTGTCTCCCATGAATTATGGGACAGCAGTAAACAGTGAAACAACAGTAAAAGAAAAGCTTCGGCTATGTTCAGTTATGCCACCATGGGGAATGAAGAAAGCACAAATGTCACAGCAGGACACCTACGTGAAGCCTCACCTACCTGTACCCTGACGTCACTGTCCCCATTGTGCATGCTGAAAGGAGAGTGCCTGATGGCAGTGGGAGCAGAGATCTTAGGGTGGATCTGCTACCAGGGAGCACTTGGCTCAAGGGCACTTAGTGCTACCTACTACCGCCCCCACCCCCAGGACTGCTGTGCTTGCTGAGTGCGCCATGCCATGCGGTTGAAGGGTTTTCAGAAGCTGCACAGCAGCACCCAGCAGCGCAGCAGTGGTGGTGGTATGGAGGGGCAGCCAGGCCGAGGAGCTAGGAGCAGTGTAGAGTGAAGGGGGCAGGGCCATCTGTGACTTTGGAGTTCCCACACAGCTGCTTTTCATCCTTGCATTTTCCCCCAGACATCTAACTTTGATCATCCCTGCTAGGAAGCCTTATGTTGGCTCAGGATAGAATCCAGGTTTGGAATTGGCACTCAGCACCAAGCACGTATCCTCCCTGCCCCCCAGCCATGCTGTGTCCTTTTTTTTTCTTCTGATCAGATTTTATTGGTACATTTTAGATATATACAATGTTCACATTCGTCATAGAAAATTTGAACCTACATGTACATAGTATAATTTGATTCTTTTTTTTTTTTTTTTAGAATTTTTTATTTATTTATTTATTTTTTTTTCTTATTTCAGAACTTTTATTTATTTTTATGGCTGGCTCAGCCGCTGAGGGCAGGGCTGGCGCAGCATGTGGTGCTGGGGATTGAACCCCTGTCCCTGCAGCCACTCAAGCTTTCCTAAGCAGGTGCTTTAGACCACTGAGCCATCCTGCTGGGCCCCTATAATTTGATTCTTTTTTCAAGATTTTGCAAAAGCAGCTGGGTGTGGTGGTGCACTTGGGAAGCTGAGGCAGGAGGATCAATGGGAGTTTGAGACCATTCTGGGCTGCAGAAGTGAGCTCAAGACAGCCTGAACTGTATAGTGAGACCCTATCTCAAAAAGACAAAAAAAAAAAAAAAAAAAAAAAAAAAATGGTGAAGGCAAAGAAGCTGCAACAGTTTGTGGACCTTTGGGCTCACACCACTGATACCCATGATCCAGATAAGAAATGCCAGTTTGGGCTTTGTAGGGACATAGAAGTTGCCAGCTTTTCTCATCATCCTAGCCATTTGGATCTCAGTTCTGTACATCTGTCTGCACTTGTTATGTTGGTGCCTGGCTTTTTCATAGATAAACTTCCTCCTTACCTTGTGAAGTGTCTTCTGGGTAAATTTCTTTCTCAGGCACTTTATCTTCAACTCTGCGAAATGTCTTTGCTTTTTCTTGAGGGTTTCTGGCATAGCAGACACTTTCTTTTTCTTCTCTTGTATATTCTCCATGGTTCTAGCCAGAAAAGAACCTTTTGTACATTTTTTGATCCTTATTTACACTTTCACTTTCTCACACCAAAAAAGAATGTAGTATTTGCATGCATATGTGTGTCTTATTTATTTCACTTATGAGTATGGTCTGAAGGTGCATCCATTTACCTAAAAAAGTCCCAAGCTTATCCTTCTATATGGCAGAATAATACTCTACTGTATAAGAAAACCACATCTTTATCTATTCACCAGTTGATTGGCACTTGAGTTGTTTCCAAAATTTGGCTGTTACCAAATTGCTGTTATAAACATGGGTGTGCATATATCACTGTGGTGTGATGCTTATAATTCTTCTGGGTGGATAGCAAGAAGGGAAGTAGTTGGGTTTAATGAAACCTCTAGTCCTAGTGATTTCTGCAGTGGTTGTACCAGTTTACACTTCCACCAACAGTGAAGAAGGGTTCCTTTTCCCCCACAGCCCTGCCAGCATTTGTCATTGGTTGATTTTTTGATAATAGCCATGCTTTCTGGAGTGAGATGGAATCTCAGTGGTGTTTTGATTTGCATCTCGAATGACTAATGATGTTGAATATTTTTTCATATATTTGCCATTTCTGAACCGGGGAGATAGCTCAGTAGAATAAGTACTTGCCTGGCAAGTGCAAGGTCCTGAGTTTAATCCCTAGTACTGCAAAAACAAAATGTCAGATCTCATATATTTGCCATTTTTATTTCTTCATCTGAGGAGTGTCTATTCATCTCAGATGCCCATTTTTGGATTGGGTTTTTAAATTTGGGGGTCTGATATGTTTGAATTCTTTTTTTTTTTTTTTTTTTTTACACATACTTGGTTGTTACAGGGTCTCACTATGCAACTTGGACTCATAATAGTGATTCTGTTGTTTTCAGCCTTGCCAGTGCTGGGATTACAGGTGTACACCACTACAGCATCTAGACTTTGTGGCCAGCTCAGCCTGCCATTGGGGCAGAGCTGGGGTGGCATGTGGTGCCAGGGATCCAACTGTGGTCCCTGCACTTGCCTAAGCTTGCCTCAGCGTGTGCTTTAGTCTGCTGAGCTATCTCTCTGGATTTTGAGTTCTTTATTCTAGATAGTAATTCTTTGAGGAATGGCTGGCAGACATTTTTTCCCACACTGTGATCTGTCTCCACTGTGTTGGTAGCTTGTCTTGTGCAAAAAAGCTTTTTAACAAGGTGCGATCCCAGCTCTTGATTGGTGCATCACTTTCTACATGGCTAGTATGCTGCTGCTTCCCTCTGCAGGTTGGCAGTTGCCACCATGCTCCTGCCCAGCTTGTGCCTGGCATGTAGTGACCTTCCATCTTGCCTCATCTCTGCAGGGTTGCTGCTATCTTCTAGCCTAGAGCAGTCCATGAGATCTCTGTGTTGTCCCTGGGGTTCTGTCTTGGTTTGGGAAAACTCCATTTCTTAGAGTGCTGTCTGAGATGGTGTAGGCTGACCTAGGCTGTAAGTGCTGATCACAAGAATCACAGAGCTTGACATGTGCATGATACGTAGTGAGAACTGTTCTGTTCACGGAAGAGTGAGTGTCACTTGGATGGCTAGGTGACTGTATAGAGAAAGCCATGTATCGGATGCACGCTGTTTCCCTCTCTACGCACAGTCCCACAGTGAAGTGCCTCGGGAGATATCCTGCCCATTGCCATGGGCCTCTGCTTGCAGACTGGCTGCCTGATACCTCTCTGTTTTCCAGATTCTCATCCAGATCGTGGATGCCTCTTCAGTGATCACTTGGGATTTCGACGTGTGCAAAGGGGATATTGTCTTTAACATCTATCACTCCAAAAGGTCACCACAGCCACCCAAGAAGGACTCGCTGGGGGCCCACAGCATTGCTTCTCCAGGAGGGAACAACGTGCAGCTCATAGACAGAGTCTGGCAACTGGGCCGTGACTATAGCATGGTAGAGTCACCTCTCATCTGTAAAGAAGGAGAAAGTGTGCAGGTAGAGTCATGCTTCTGTGGTTCTTGACATGGGGTAGTGCTGTTTTGGCAGTAGGCATCCTTTGCATCTCCCCATCCCACTGGCTTCTGGTTTCACACCCAGTTACAGGTGTGAAAAAGATCCAGAAAGCAAGGTGAGTCTTGAAGGGAGAGAAGATACACAACCATGCAGGGGTTTTAGGCAGAACTCAGGATTTGCTGAAGTGTGGGAGCCTTTGGACACTGTGTGAGAGGATGGAAAGCTGTTCTGGTGTGTACAGCAGGGTCTTGGATGGCATGCTGGGAGCTGCCTTGAGCTGCTGTACTGGCTTCCTCCCAGAAGTGTGGCCCAAACAGAAGCAGAGGCGTGAACACTGTGGTTGCCTGTTTCCAAGCAGGTGACTGTGTAAAATGCTGTGAGTGTCTTCTAATGTCCTGGTCACTGTCTTGAGTGCTTATGCCCAACCTAGTGGCCTCTGTCACCTCTGGACTTTGTAGCAGAGTAGGATTTGCTATTGTCAGGGATAAGCCTGCCAATGCACTATAGTTATGCATACAGAATGAAAAGGAATGTTTTTATTCCCCACCCCTTTTTTTTTTCCAGAACTGGGGTTCAAACTCACGACCTTGCACTTGCCAGGCAAGCACTTGTGCCATGGAGCTATCTCCCCAGCCCCTTATCCCATTTTAAAAATAGCCATTTTAAGCAGTATCACAACTGAATTTTAGAGATCATGGAGAAAGTCCTTTTGCATAGGTTGACCTCAGTGTAGATCAATGTGCTTTTGACCCAAAGTGTGTTGCTGGTAAGGTGACTGGAAATATATAGTCTGGCCCACAGACCTTTACTAAGCCCTCTAGTCCAACTGAAGGGCTCCTCCTGAGCAGCCATTCTGCTAAGCACCTGTTTTCTCCTGGCCTTTGTCCCAAGGCGAATGGCTTCACAGGGTGGTGGGGCCTTGGAGATGACAGAAGAACTGTGTTCCTAATGGCTTTTCCAGCAGATGGAAGGTATTGTCAGACAGCCTCTGATAATGACACAAAGTAACAGGTCCATAATCATATGGAGATGATGGTGGAGTCACTGTTAAGTCCTAGTAAGACTCGGGCAGCTCCCTTGGCTCTTTTTTTTTTTTTTTTAATGTATTTATTTATTTTTTTCTTGTTTCAGAACCTTTGTTTGTTTATTCACTCATTTTTATGGCCGGTTCAGCCCACCCTGAGAGCAGGGCTGGCGCAGCATGTGGTGCCGGGGATTGAACCGCGGTCCCTGAAGCTGCCCAAGCTTTCCCAAGCAGGCGCTTTAGACCACTGAGCCATCCCACCGGGCCCTCCCTTGGCTCTTGAGAGATCCATTTCAAGATGAGCACTTGGCAGGAAGTTCCTCAGCCACCTCCCTCTTTCTAGGGCTCACATGTGACCAGGTGGCCAGGCTTCTACATCCTGCAGTGGAAGTTCCACAGCATGCCAGCATGTGCTGCCACCAACCTGCCCCGGGTAGATGATGTGCTGGCCTCCCTGCAGGTCTCCTCTCACAAGTGCAAAGTGATGTACTACACCGAAGTGATCGGGTCTGAAGATTTCAGGTACTGGTTTCCCTCGGTGCAGCAGGGACCAGAGGGCTATCAAGAGAGCTAGAAGTGGCATCAGGAGGGCTCGGCTTGATGTCTAGCTGTGGACCTGAGGTACAGCAGGTCTTTGGGGCTGTACAGCAGCAGCTTTAGACTCATTCATTGGCTCTGGCTTTGCACAGCTAGAGGGGAAAGCATCAAAGGGAGATTGGACTCTTGCTTGGTGCATGTTGTCACCAGTGAGCAGGCCATGGGAAGCTATGTCCTCCAGTGGGACACTCACAACCCATCCCCACTCGGTAAGTGTTGCCTGGGAGCCGAGAGCAGAATGGGCTTCGCATTCTGGCAGGCAGTGTGGGCAGGGGTGGCCTGCGCTGGGTCCTCACACTGTCCCATCCCTGTGCTGTTCACAGAGGTTCCATGACCAGCCTGGAGTCCAGCCACAGTGGGTTCTCCCAGCTGAGTGCCGCCACCACCTCTTCCAGCCAGTCTCATTCCAGCTCCATGATTTCCAGGTAGTTCTGCGAAGCCTGTGCCTAGTATTCGGAGGGGACAGTGCCTCCTGGACAGCCAGCTGTGCTCCGCCTGTCTGCTGCCCAGGGCGACATTGTGCAGACTCTGCTCGCCCTCTAGGTAGCAAATGCTCTCCAGATGGTAAATGTAGTCATTTGATCCCAAAACTATCTTGACAGGAAATTTTAACTCTAACCCTAACTCTTAACTCAATAGCCATAGATTTTGTATACAGTGCACACAAAATCAAACCAGAGCATAAGGGCTCTCTTGAAAGACAAGTAGTTCATATCCTGGTTAAGAGATTGACTTCGTCTCAGATGATGCAAAAAATTTTTCCAACCAACTCCACCTTGCCCACTAGCGAGTGACTGGCTCTGAAATCCTGCAGAAACCAGCCTGCCTTCTCACTTGGGACGGACGCCTCCGCCGCCACCCAAGGCTGCACTGCAGTCCTCCCGGCTCCCTATTAGTCAGCACGGTCTGTGGACTAACAGCAGCTCCCAGGTTCCTTTCTGCTGAGGACTCAAGCAGCCCTGGCTGGTCCACCTGCTATTCCCAGGTGGGCACTGGGGGCTCATGAGGAGCTTCCAGGGCTCCCCACGACTCGAGGAAAGCACCGCCACCATTAAACATTACTCTTCCTCCTTCCCACATCTTTAATATTTTCTAAATGGGATTCTTCTGTCTATAGACCTGGGTGGGCTCTCCCTGCCCTCAGGTGTGCGCTCCTTCAGGGAGGGGCTGCGCTCTGCTCATTGCCCTCCACTGTGCTTGCCAGCAGCTCAGCCGCCTTGGCCCACTCAGCTCCCTGCCATTCTCTGAGGGCGTTTTGGAAACGGTGTGCTGCATTTGCTCTTTTATCAACTGTGGGCCTCGTGTAGTGCCATGTGGCAGGTAGAGACCCTGCTGCTTTGCAAGTGGAACTGTAATGTGTGTGCGGGTGCTTGTGTGTGGGTGGCAGTAGGGGTGGGCGGGTAGAAGTGTAGTTTAAAAGACAGGGGAATCTTCACAGCAGCCAATCAGAATATGAGAGGATTTGCCCTTTATATGTTCTGTTCAATGCCAGTTCCAGAGCCTGCTGTGTTTCACGCAGGCCCTCACTCTTTTTCCTAGTGTTTTATAGGAAGAATGGATTATTTACAGATCTGCCCAGAAGTTGTATAGGGCTGGTCTCCATGATAAACAAAGGCAATATGTTTTCGTGTGAGGCAGGAGCTTTTAAAGATGTGTGCCAAAGCCCATACGGCTGTCACTGTGGGCACATTAGTCCTAGACTGTAGTGTCCCAGCCGCTGTGTAGTATCAGGTGGGTGAGATCTGGAGAAGTTGGGTGCACTTCCACACAGGTGTCTGGTGTATATGGGGAGAGGCTGAGCAGCCCCTTTGGCACCCTGCACCCTGAGACACAGGCCCTGCCTGCCTGCCTGCCTGCCTTGCATGGTTCCTGTACAGAGCACCCTCCTGTTGGCCCCAAAGCCTGTCTTCAGGAAGCTTGGCAGGGCTGGCTTGCACACCTACTCTGCTTCTGTAGTGCTTCCCATTGCCAGGTTCTAAGGACCTGAAGATGGTCCCTTTCTCTCTGTTTCTTTCTCTGTCTCTCTGTCTCCTCTCCCTCTCTTTCTCTATCTCAGATGGCGATTTTGCTGACAGCTGCCAAGAAAACGCTTCACTCAACAGTCCACATGTGCCCAGAGATGTTTATAGAACTCTTTGAATTGCAGCCATGTCCCTACCCCTCATGCTGAAGATCTATTCTTTTTAAGTTGATTCAGAAATGGCACTGTTTTATCCCCAAAGAACAACTGTATCTTTAATAAGAGTTCAAAGCACATGACTGCACAGATGCTTGCAGGGCCCCCTGAGGGACACAACACCTTGTCCTCCTTGCAGGAGCTACAGGACATGTGATTTGATCATGTCGACGGCTGTCTTTTAGTGCCCTGCTACTTTTTAAAAGCTGCTGCTGTCCTTTCCTCCTTTTCAGAGCTAATGATTCTTTTTGTTCTCCCCTCTAAGTGTAATATCTCAATTCACTTTCCTTCTTAAATTTAATATTTGCATATCAAATTCTGTAAATGTTTTGTAAACATATTACCTCACTCTTGGTAATACAATGCTGATAGTCTTTAAAAGATTTTTTTATTGTTATCAATAATAAATGTGAACTGTTTAAGAAAATTGTCTTTTTTCTTACTGTGAAAGTATCCCTTGCAGAATTCATTGGAGAGTGCAGACACTGAGGAACAAAGAGTGTCTCTGAAGCCAGAGAGCAGGTGTCCTGGGAGCTTGTGGAAGTGTTTGGCCTGTGTGGGTCACGTTTGAAGGGCCAGAAGGAATCCCACACACGCTGCACCTCTCCCTTTCAAGATGCAGCAGGCAGACCCAGCACCTGCAGTGCCCACTTCTCTGCAGTCTGTGTGTGTTGTTGTAACTCAGCTGGATCAAACGTGACTGTTGGTGTGATACCTGATGTAACGTTCCCCTTGTTATAAACAGGGTTGCTTTAAGCAAAGTGCCCCCGCAGGTCAAGCAGGGAGGTACAACCCTGCCAATGCCTGGGTTCCTTGGCCCAGCTCCTGTTCATCAGGGGCTGCTGGCTCTGCAGTCTAGGACTGGTGGGAAGGGTCATTGGTAGCTTGGCAGGATACAGAGGCTGGTGGCTCCCCCAATGGGAACTGTGATGTCATTCGCTGCCCTTATTGAGGTCTGTCCTTTGTGGGACACAACCACAGCCAGTGCAGGTGGGAAGCGGTGGATGCCTCTGTATACCCTATGTGCAGTTTGACAACATGTGGTGTAGTCCAGGTGGGGATTTGCCCACGGGCCGTCAAGCAAGGTTATCTTCCTAGCCTCCAGCAGCACCCAGACACTTCCTGGTGACTTAGGCAACTGCTGCCAAAGTAGAGAAAGACTTTCACAAAGATCCATCTGTGCCCTGATATTCCTGTGTTGGTCAAGTCAGGCCTGTTTTACCAGCTGTTGCTAGTGATCACATTCCGCTGATGGGATCTGGAGGTGACCAGGAAATAAACCAGAAGCCCAGATGCACACTGACCATGTTTCCTGTGGGACCACCAGACCTTGGGTGCAGTCACCATGTGTGAAACCGTTTGCTTTCACACAGGACCCCTGTGGCACGGTAGCTGAGTAAACCATGGGACACCTTTCAACTCAGTCATGGGGGAGTATTCTCAGTGAAGTCCTCAGGGAACCAACTGGATCCATTTGGCCAGAAGAGTGAAGATTTGGAGAGCCAGTTCTGGTAAGGTGGTAACATGTCCATGGAAAGAACAGGGTTGTCATACCTGAAGACTTGACAACTGACCTGTATACTTTAAAGTGACATATTGCTCATACTTTACTAAGTAGCTTTGAAATCCTGTGAAGGGCCTTGGAGATGTAACTCATTGGTACAGTGCTTGCTTAGTATGCACAAGGCCCTGAGTTCAATCTTTAGTAACACAGTCCTACAGACATCACTGACAAGGTGATAGGGTATCGCCAGGGCCCCCAGAATAGGCATAGGTTTTCAGCATTTGGGGACATTAAGTTTGAACACTGTAATGTTGGACACAGGAACCGTCAAGCGTGTGTGGGCCAAGTCCACTGGGAAGCTTTGGCAGGAGACCTCAGAGCCTGGAGGAGGCCCTGAGCTCCCCACCCTGTCTCCTTCACCCTGGCTCCCCTCCCCCTCTTCCAAAGTGAGCAGTGCCCTTGCTGAGGTCCACACCACCAAAGCAACAGCAGGGGGCGCTCTGAGCCAAAGACGTGCCCTTGAGCCAGTTCATCCCTTGAAGGCTTAGAATAATTCCTGAGAAAAATGAATGATCACAGAGTCTCAAAAGTCAGGTCCATACAAAGCTATGGAGAGGCAGGAGCAGTTAACCCTACTGTGAAAAGCATACCTGAGAGGTAATAATTAAGCATTCAAAACTGACCTTTAGGAGCTGTGATACAGCTTAACTGTGCAGCGCCTGCCTGGGGAGCACAAGGTCCTGAGTTGGGTTCTCAATTCCAAAGCAGAAAAAACAGCTCCCTACTCTCAGCCAGACCTGGTGGCACACACCTAATCCAAGCTGTTCGAGTCAGGAAAAAAGATGACAGATTTGGGCCCGGCGGGATGGCTCAGTGGTCTAAAGCGGTGCGATCCCTGGCACCACATGCTGCGCCAGCCCTGCCCTCAGGGGCAGGCTGAGCCGGCCATAAAAATAAAGAAAGAAAAATTCTGATGCAAGGGAAAAAAAAAAAAGATGACAAATTTAAGGCCCATCTGGGAAATTTAGCAAGATGTCTGTCTTACTCTTCTCTCATTGCTGGGAGAAACACCCCCAACACTCAAATTAGGGAAGGAAAGGTTTATTTAGCTCACAGTTACTGGAGGTTTCAGGCCATACTCAGCTGGCTCCAAGACAGTGGCACATGGCAGAGGGCAACCTTTCATGGCGCAGCTAAGAGCAAGAGAAGGGAGCAGAGACAGCAGCTCAAGCAGCTAACATCTCTTCCTTCCTTACATTGAAATGCAAATTATCCGCCCCAAGGGAGGTGGAGCACACCCACAATAATGGCAAATTCCAGAAGCCCGAGCTTGACTGCATGAGGCTTTGGGGAGATACTACACACAAACCATAACAACTTCATCTAACAAAAACAAAATTTTCAAACCAAGGAACCTGAAAAAATAGGATGTGAAAAGCATAAATGAAAACCAAAAAAACGAACTCTAAATCAGAAACAAAAGAGAAGCTCGTTTCAGACATGAAAACTGAATTAGCTGGTAATGCCAAATGAAAAAGGACTCTGTAAATCAAAAAGGAGCAAGGACTTTGCAATAGTATTGAAGATAAATCAGTCTGTGTTTGTAATGGTGCTCATGTATAGTCATAGTCCCAGCACTGGAAAGCTGAGGCAGGAGGCTTGCAGGTTCCAGTCCAGGCAATTTAGATTGTTGTTTCAAAGTGAATACAAGAAAAGAAAAGGGTTGCATCTCATTGGGAGGACCTGAGTTCAATCCCTAGTGTCACATGCAAAAATGCCAAGATCAAACATGGACAATACTGAGGGAGCAATGACCTGAGAATGATAGAAATTAAATGTATCATTTACTAAGAAATAATACATTAAAAAAAAAGAAAGAAAGAAAGAAAAAAAAAAAAAAAAAAAAAAAAAAAAAAAAAAAAAAAAAAAAAAAAAAAAAAAAAAAAAAAAAAAAAAAAAAAAAAAAAAAAAAACAGCTAGAGAGGGCAGGGGAGCTTTCCAAGGACCAAAATGTTAGGCCAGCAGCAAATAGAATAATCACTATTTCTCAACAAAAGACCAAGTGTTTTATATCCAGAGAAACTGGAAGGGGACCCTGGGGACACTGTTGGGGTGCCCAAGCGACATCAAGCAGAATTGCCAGCACAATACCTAGGAGTTGGAGGCAGGTTTGTTTTAGATTGATGGGCACTGATTAGTATTATTTCAAAAGTATCAGTCCCTGATCTCTGGTGCCTAGGACTTATGTGGGATAAGCAAGCAGGAAGTACAGAAGCAGAATGATGAGATTGATTCTTTTTTTTTTTTTTTAGAATTTTTTATTTTTATTTATTTTCTTGTTTCAGAACTTTTGCTTGTTTATTTATTTTTATGGCCGGCTCAGCCTGTCCTGAGGGCAGGGCTGGCACAGCATGTGGTGCAGCCGCCTAAACTTTCCTAAGCAGCCTCTTTAGACCACTGAGCCATCCTGCCGGGCCCCATGAGATTGATTCTTACAAAATGCATGATTGTGACCAACTATGGCATCACAGTGACCAGCTGCTTCTAAGAAACAAAAATTACAGGAACTATAACTGGAACTATTACCTGAACAACTAAAAAGCATGGTGGCTGGCAGGGGAGAGCATCTTCTTCCTGGGGCTTTCGAGGAGCTGCAGGTACCCTGGCTTGAAGAGGGCCTAGGCCTTCAGGAATGTGTCCTCCACAGCCGCTCAGTGGGCATGCAGTAACACTCGCCAAGACCATGGTACCTCTTAGTGACAGTATTAACATTGTCATTCCAGGACTGTCAGCACGGTGGGGTGATTCTGGAACATTTTGAGTCTTGGCATTTCTGTCCCATGTTCCCAGATTCAGTGTGAAAGCCACAGGAGTGAAGCAGTTAAATAAAAATGCTGTCCCAAAGGGCTGGCCAGATTGTTCAGCAGGCTAAAACTGATCCCTGGCGTTCTGTGCCAGCCTCACATGCACTGAGACGGCAATTGAGACTGGGGGTGGTGGCACGTGCCTGTAATCCCAGCACTTAGGAAGCTGAAAATGGAGGATCACTATGAGTCTAATATATGTAGTGAGACCCTGTAGACCCTATAGACCCTGTACTACGTACACACAAAAAAAATTCTGTTCCAGATTTGGCTTGGAGGGTAACTATGCAGTCATGAGGAGGGGGAGGGGCCCTATAAGCTAAAGCAGTTCATTACATCTTTAATAAATGGGCAAGACTGCGTTATTTTACCTAGAGATACATACCTGGGTGATAAAGTAGCCTAAAAACAGATAACCGCAGCAAGCAGGGCAAGCTATGGCACAGCTTAGGCTGGACCCATTTAACTTGTATGGTTTTGTGTCTTTTGAAGTTTATAGTAAAAAGATTTAGTTGTGTGTGTGTGTGTGTGTGTGTGTGTGTGTGTGTGTGTGCGTGTGCCCGTGTGTGGTTTGCCTTGGAGGAAAGCCTTGCCAACTCTTTCCTTGGGCCACCTTCCATCCAGTTCCCAGGTGCCCCTAGGAGCTCCGCTGCCCCCAAGTGTGCCATGGCCACCGGGGAGTACAGGGCATGAAGAAAAACATGTGACTGCTGGGGGTGGGGGCGGAGCGCAGAGCAGGCCCATTTCCCCTGAGTACCGAGTCTGCAGGAGCTGCAGGTTAAGTCCCGTCTGGCTGCCAGGCTCTTGCCAATGCCCAATGTTCCCCTGGTGCAATGTCCTGACCCTGCGGCAGCCTGAGAGATCCTGCCTGCAAGCATTGCTCCTCTCCAACAGGCACCTTCCCCACCCCACCAGAGTCCTCACCCTTCAACTTCTTGCTTCAGAGGGGTATGTTAGCTAATCTTAGGTGTCCCCGTGGTTTGAGCATGGACTGGCCCCCACATGAATCCCATCCTCCCACGGAAGCTGTCTGGATATCTGAGGTGGAACATGTTCACAGCACACACCATTAGGTATGGGACACTGCCTGATCACGGTGACAGAAGACAGTGCTCCTAGGCTGTTACTTTATTTATTTGTTTATTTTTTCCAGTACTGGCAATTGAACTCAGGACCCTACACATGCCAGGCAAGTGCTTATTCTACTGAGCCATCTCCCCAGCCCTGTGGTTACTTTACAGTGTCCTTCTGCTTACTAAAAAGATACTGCTATAAAGCAGTTATGCCCACAGCAGCCCCCTACATGCATGCTGAGTATATCCCTTCTCTAGGCTGTGTGTGTGTGAGTGGCACTCTGGCACTCACATGCCCAGCTCACCTGGTGACACACTTCTCAGGCCAATTCTGGTCATGAAGGGACATGTGACTGTGTGTACACACTCTATTTCCCCCAAATAAGACAGAGTCTTACAGTAATTTTTGCTCCAAAAAGATACAATAGGGTTTATTTTCAGGAGATGTCTTATTTTTTCATGTACATAGATATGCATTTATTTATGTCCAACAATCTATATTTATTCAAATATGTTATATCATCATCTTCTGGAACATCACTATAACTCTCCAAACCCCAAATTCCAGGCTGCATTTCTTGCAGCTCCACTTCCTATAAAGCCACTACCCCTGTCTCTCCTATCCAGCAACAGAATGCTCTTGTCCATGTAGCCTGCATGTACTGCACTGGCAACATTGCTAGAAGTGATTTTATGGCATGAATTCTTCACCCAAGCCATGGCTTCTTTTTTTAAAAAAATTTATTTTTATTTTGTATGTATTTAGTAGAGTATCTGCAGGGTCTCGCTATGTAGATCACACTCGTAGTGATTCTGCTGTTTTCAGCTTCCCAAGTGCTGGGATTACAAGCATGCACCACCACACCCAGTCTCAGCTGCTGTCCTCCCAAGACACCCCAGGGGTGAGCCTAGCACAGCACACTGGGGATCAAACCCTGGCCACTGCACTCTGCCTAAGCAGGCGTTGTAGTCTGCTGAGCTATCTCACCAGCCCTGTCACATTGCAAGCTGGTTTCACAAGGTTTCTGATAAATTGAGTGTTAATTTTTTTTTTTTTTAATATGGCCAGCTCAGCCTGCCCTAGGGGTGGGGCTGGCACAGCATGTGGTGCTGGGGATGGAACTGTGGTCCCTGCAGTTGCCTAAGCTTGCCTAGGCAGGCGCTTTAGACCACTGAGCCATCTCACAGGCCCGAGTGTTAATTGAAGGCTAGGAGATAGGAGTGGCAGCACACACAATGGTTTTCTTTTTTTATTTTATTTTTTTCTTGTTTCAAAACTTTTGTTTGTTTGTTTATTTATTTTTATGGCTGGCTCAGCCTGCCCAGAGGAGGGCAGGGCTGGCACAGCATGTGGTGCCGGGGATCGAACCACAGTCCCTGCAGCCGCCTAAGCTTTCCTAAGCAGGTGCTTTAGACCACTGAGCCATCCTGCTGGGCCCTCACACAATGGTTAAGAACAGTGCTCTGCACAAGAGTGATAGCTGCATCCACTCACTATTGAGTATGCATTATTTATGCATTGTGTCTGTGCTCTGATTGGTCATTCAGCAGTGTTTTTGTATGTCTTTGGGGGCAGGGTCTTATTGTACAATTCAAGCTGGCCTTGAACTCACTTTGTAGCCCAGGCTGTCCTTGAACTCATAGCACTCCTCCTGCCTCAGCCTCCCAAGTGCTAGAATTACAGGCGTGCACCACCAGGCTCAGCTTCAGCAATAAATCTTGAGTTCATCTGTTTACATAGGTGTCTACCTCTTTATAACTGCTTAATTATAATTTATATTATCACTTAAGTAGTAATATCAATATTTATACTTAATTATATAGTGATATTATTTTACATTTCTATATGTCCATTGTGTGTTGCAATAGATGTCCGGAATGCATTCCATCTTTCTGATGATCTTAACTGGGATTTATTTTGGGAGTAGGGCATTTATTATTATTATTATTATTATTATTATTATTATTATTATTATTATTATTATTTGCAGTAGCAGGAATTGAACTCAGGACCTTGTGCTTGCCAGGCAACCACTTATGCTACTGAGTTATCTCCCCAGCCCTAAGGCATATATCATGATCACCGTGAAATATGCCGTTATTATCCAGTTAGGTCTTACGTTCAGGGAACTGCAATATGCATGCACACTCCTTTTCCATAGAGACCCTTACTAAAACCTTACTAACGTAAGAGGTGCACTCCCATGTCCTAGAATTGAGAAGCCTTTGATTTTACAAAAAACTCTGTATGTGCATGCGTACATGCGTGCGTGCATGCATGCGTGTGTGTTTGATGTTGGGTTTTCCCCAGCCACAGACTAATCCTGGAATGACAGAGAAACTCAGATGTCTGGGTGGAAGAACGTCCTGTACTGCACTGGCACCCCTTCTTCTGGCCTGGAGAAGATGTGGCTGACAGGGTTGAGGGAGCAATGGGTGGGGGTAACTGGAGCTGGCAGAGCTGCAGGCCCCCTCAGCTCTCTCTTCTTCTTCAGGCTCCATGAGGACAAAGACCAAAGCTCCCTGCTGCCCTCCTGGCTGCAGCCCTGGAAAGCTGGACTGCAGGCTGTCTCTGGGTTGTTAGGACATGGGCCAGTATGGGGTGGTTGGCTCCCTGATTCCTACCACAGATTTCAGATCTGTGCACTGGCCTGGCTCCAGGCTATCTCAGACTAATTGTTGGGACATGGGGGTTGTTGGGTTCCTGGGAAGTCCTCCAGCTCTGCCAAAAGGACAGCCTGCGGGGACAAGAGCTGCTCTTGGCTTGACCTGTGCACGCCCATGGGACAGCTCCTGCAAAGAAAAGCCACCCAGCATCTGGACCTGGGGACAGCAGTGCCCATGGGAACCAAGCTACAAAGGGAAAGATCCAAAGAGCAACTTGAAACAAAAAGCAAGATAATTTTATGCTGCATTTTCTTCCCTGCTCAGGACAGGACAGGAGATGCCCATAGGGGTGGGAACTGAAATGTCACCAGGCTACCCTCCAGTGCAGGAGCCCATGGAGAGCAGAGACTGGAGCCAGGGTTGGGGTACAGAGTGAGGTAGTGCCCCCTCAAGTCCTGAAGAGCGCCACTGAGATCTCATGGCCTTGTCCCCAGGAAAGATAGCCACGATACCTGTGGAGTCACAGCTCCTTAAATGATGTCCTGCAGGTCTGGTGCCCTGTGTCTGGGTATGTCCCCCTCTCTATCTTCCTGTCCTACTTCCATTAAAATATGGCAGTGAGTATTTTACTGCTGTGGCCTTGTAATCCAGTCTGGTGTCACAATGCATTCCATGATAACGAAACTCCTTTTATCTTCTGACTTTAAAACAAAATGCTCTCTTGGACCCTGAAAGAATCATAGGCCCTAGTAGAGAAGAGGCAGGGATGGGCAAACCCAGTACCCACGACCTCCCAGTCAGGCAGGTGGGGTGTGCCTGAGCCCTTCAAAGCCACCTCATGCAAGGTGAGGAGCAGAGAGAGGCCCTGCCCTCAGCCATCTGCCCACCCACCTCAGATGTAGAGGACCGGTGGGGCAAGAGATGCGCCCGTCCCCCCCCCCCCCAGTTGGGCCCGGCCCCGCCCCAGGTCTCCTAATTGCTCCCCACAGGGCATCAGGCTCCTATTCTTTGCCCTGGAGGAGGTGTCAGAAAAAGTCCCTGGGAAGTCTCAAGTGAGGCCTCAAGTGACACCCTTGTGGCCTGAGCCACACTGTACCCTGTGGTTCTGCTGCCCATGCCCCTCTGGCACCTCTGTGCCTATTCTTTTTTTTTTTTTTTTTTCTTGTTTCAGAACCTTTGTTTGTTTATTCACTAATTTTTATGGCTGGCTCAGCCCGCCTGGAGGGCAGGGCTGGTGCAGCATGTGGTGCCGGGGATATGAACCATGGTCCCTGAAGCCGCCCAAGCTTTCCCAAGCAGGCGCTTTAGACCACTGAGCCATCCTTCTGGGCCCCATGTGCCTATTCTTAGTGGCCTAAGAAGTTTCTGCTTCCCAGGACCCAAGCACATACCGGAGAGTCCCAGCCTGAGGAGGGCTCAGGGTAGCAGCGTATGAGGAGAGGCTGCTCAGGGAGGCCAGGGCAGGCCGGGCAGAGTGGGCTTAGGATGGATGCTACCCCTTGTAGCCCTCCCTGCCAGCCCAGGCCTGAAGGTGCCAGAGCAGGCTGTGTGTACCCATCCCCACCTGTAGAGTCATCTTCCAGGGTGCACCCTGGACCCTCAGCTGCTCTGTTGTTTATTGTTTGTTTAGCTTTCGTTTTTTTCCCGGTGTAGGATATTGAACCCAGCCAGGGCTTTTGCACCAAGCTCCATCCCTAGACCCTTACAGTTTTTGAGACAGATTCTGGCTTAGTTGCTAATTTGTCTGTGCCATGTGCAAATTTAAAGTCCTCTTGCCTCTGTGTCTGGATGTCTCCAAAGCCTCATGCACTCATGAGGTGGCTTCTGGAGTTCTTGACTGATTCATGGCCCCATGCTGGGGTTGTGGGTGTGAGTGTCATATCTGCCCTGGGGCAGCAGCCTGCACACACTGTAAGAGAAGGAAAGAGGCTAGCTCTCCGTTCCTCGTGTTCTTTCTGCTGTCACCACCATGAACTGTTGCCCTCTGCCTTATGCCGCTCTGCCTTGGAGCCAGTCGAGTACAGAGTGAAACCTCCATGAACTGTGAGCTAAATAAACCTTTTCCCCCTTTAATTGGGGTATTGGGTGCTTTGTCATAGCAATGAAAGAAAAGTCCCAAGGCGCATACTACCACAGCCTGCTGCTCTGCTGTAGTGGACACAGGGAGGTGGCCTGGGCAGAGGGGCAAGAAGCTCATGGGCGTGTGAGGACGGTGGCAGATGGGGCACAGTGTGGGCATCGCAGCCTGTGGGGACTTTTCCACTTAGAGAAGAAGCCTGACACAGAGAAGGCAGGGCTACCCAGGGCAAGGTGGGTAGCCTGGGCCTGGGTGTAGACATCCTCAGGATCATAGCTGGCTGACCTGCTGCTAGAGTGGCTACCGGCATCTGTGGGCTGGACCTGGGCACTGTCTGCACTGATGAGCTGATTTCTTGATCCCTGGTGTCCCTGCAGGGTGGCCCAGATTCCTGCCCTAGGGCACCCTTCTTGCTCAGTGCCCAGCCTTGGGGCTCTGCTAAGACTTGCCAAGGCAGCAGCAAAGTGGGCATCTGGTTTCTGGCTTGTTATCTTTTCAAGAAAATTAGGACTGGGGATGTAGCTCAGCAGTACAGCACCTGCCTGGCAAGCGTGAGGTGGTGATTTCAATTCCCAGTACCAGAAAGAAAAGAAAAAGTAAGAAAAAATGTCTAGGGTGTGGGGAAAAAAGGGCCTGTAAGCTGTCAACTCAGGCACTCACTGCCCCTGGATAACTGGACCCCTTTAGAGGGCTGGGCTTGGAGACAAAACAGAGAAAATCAGAATGATGTAGAGGAGCCTGGCAGGCTGGGAGCCCCTGGTATTTGGGGTAAGGCCACCCACCACTACTGCTTCCGCTATCATTGTAGAATTTGATTTTGTATCTATAGGACTCAGCTAATTAGGACTGAATAGGCTGTAACACGCTTACGGAGCACTCACATGGCAGTGGTGATGTGTACCATGGAAACCGGGCTCTGAGGCTTCCTGGGGTCCTCGCTGCAGGGTCAGAATGGATTCTGTGTGTGTGCAAGTTTGCTTGCTAATGTATCACCCTGGTTTAATTCACTTTTCTTTAAACAGCAAAAACAAAAACAAAAACAAAAAAAAACAAATGAAGCAAGGGGGTCAGGTTTCAGAAGAATGATGAAGAAGACGTGTCTATTTTAGGTTTTTGTTGTTTTGCCTTTGAAGTGCTAGGGATGGAACCTGGCCCTCTGCATGCCAGACAAGCACTCCCTGCTGACCTACACACCCAGCCTCTTCAGTGAAATTTGTAGGAGACGATTGTAGGTTCGCATGCAGCACAGGAGGTAATGCAGAAAAACCCCTTGGAAGACTGGGTGTGGTGGCACATGCCTATAATCCCAGCTCTCGGGAGGCCATAAACAGGCAGATCACTACTAGTCTGATCTAGTAGTTAGACTCTACCCTAAAATACAAAAAGAAAGAAAGAAAGAAAGAAAGAAAGAAAGAAAGAAAGAAAGAAAGAAAGAAAGAAAGAAAGAAAGAAAGGAAAAGAAAGAAACTGTGCCCTTGACTCAGTTTCCTCCGGTAGTAACATTTTGCAAAATTACAGTTCACCATCAAGAGTAGGCCTGTCAGCCTTACTCCGCATTCCCATTTATTTGTGCTTGCTTGTGTGTGTGATGCATGCTCACTTCCATACAGTTCTGTCATCTGTGTGTCCCCACCACAGCCGAAAGGCAGGACATCCTCATCACCCCTTGGGACTCCTCCCTGTCCCATGCAGTGCGCCCACCTCCTCCACCCACCCAAGCCCCTGGCAACCATACTTCTCTGTTTCTAGACTTTTGGTGTTTCAGAAACAAATAGAACCTGATAGCATAGGTATGGGTGAATTTCATGTCCTTTGGACTGGGTTCTGAGAGGCCCACACAACTGTGGATATGTCTGAGTTTTTTCAGAAGAAATTAAATATGATTCAGGTTACCAAATAGAGAAGATTTGGTCTTTCCCCACACTGGCCTCATCCAATTGAGGGCTGAGGGTGGGAGAAAGGCTAATTTGTGCCTCACCTTGTCTCTCTCTCTCTCCCTCCCTCCCTCCCTCCCTCCCCCTTCTTCCTCTCCCTCTCTTTGTGTCTGTCAGCTGGAATGTCCACCTTCTGCTCTCAGGCATTCAAGCTTCTGGTACATGGGCCTCTGGGCTCAGACGAGATCTTCCACCACCTCCTCCCTGGCTCTCAGCATTGGGCCTTGGACTGGGACCACACCGCCGGCCCCACACCTACTGCTGTCCTCAAAGCTCACAGACCTAGGCCCCTGGTCTCCATGATCATATGCCAATTTCTCCTTGTCTCTCTCTGTCTGCCCTGGTGGTTGTGTTTCTCTGGAGAACCCTGACTGTAAGGAAAAGCAACTCTATCAAAGTAGCTTTTGTACTCGGCAAATTCCCCGGAGCATCAGTGGCTCAGGCCTGGTTGTTGCCAAGTTGTGGCCTGCAGGGTTCACAGGCCACATCTATGGAAGGATTCCTGCAGTGCCTCCAGTTTTGATTATAACAAATCAAGCTGCTATGAACACGTGTGACACTTTTTTTGGAATCATAACTCTCAGCCAGTGCTGGATTATATGATAGTTAGTTGCATGCTTAATTTCATAACAAGTGGCCAGCTGTGTTCCAGAGGGGCTGCACCATGTCACAGTCCCACCCCAGCGTGGCAAGGATCCCAGCTCTCCACATCCTTGCCGGCATTTCCTTCCAGCTGTTCTGCTAGGTGTGTAGAATTTCTCCTTGTACTCCCTCCGTGACATGTGACATTAGACTTCTCCCCCTGTACTTTTTTTCACCATCTGTAGATTCTTTTGGCAAAATATTTATTCATATCTTTGTCCATTTCCTCCCTCGATTTTTACCGTTTAATTAAGAGCTCTTATACATTCTGGACTAAGTCCTCTGTCAGTTGTCTTGTGACACACCTGGTTTAGTATAGGAAGGATACACTCCTTGCGAATCCAAGCTGAGAGACAAATGGTATAACTTCTTCATGCACCTTTCTCTTAAAATTCTCAAATAGTAATAGTACTGTGGTCACACTGTATCCCCGGGAACTGGTTCCAGGACCTGCTGTAGACATGGAAATGCACACAGGCTCAAGTCCTGTATATTCAGTGGCCCACAGTAGGTGTGATAGACCCAGTGCTAGGGAGGCCAGAGTGGGAGAATCCCTGGGGCCTATGAGTTGAAGCCCATCCTGAACGTCATACCGAGACTGCTATAAAAAATGAGAAGGCCATAGTATTTGCTCATAACTATGGGTGCACATGCGCACCCCTCCACATACTCTAAATCACCTTTGGATGATAATACCTAACACAATGCCAGTGCTATGCAAGCAGTTGTTCCATTCTATTGATTATAAAAAAAAAAATGATAGCAGGGTGGAGGGGGTGGGGAGTCTGTGTATGTTCGGTATAGACACAGGCTTTTTCTCCAACTAATTTCCGCCTTAGTTGGCTGGATTTGCAGACATCGGCGGGGGCGGCTGTTGGGGGGCTCTGTGTTATGTTCTCACAGGCCTTTTACGTTTCCACAGAGCCCACACTGTTAGGTGATCGGGCAAATTACAGGCTGTGCTCCTGCCCGTGCGAGTGCAGATTCCAGGTCTGCCGCGCCATCCCACCTCTCTCATCTCCAGGAACTTTGAGTCACATCTCACCCTCCTCTCCCCATCGCTTTCTTTCTTTGTAATTAGTTCTTATCCTAGGAAAACACAGGCTCCCTGGCGAACGTCTCAGACAAGAGAAAGGGGTGAGGCAGAGATCAGCGTCTCCTGCTTTGTCTTCCATCCAGCCCACGCCCGTCCGCAGAGACAGCCTCGCTGACATCCAGGGCCGTGCCCTCTGATGTTTCCAGCCACGTGAGGGCGCCCTTGTGTGTGAAGACCGCCATTCAGACTTTGCTCAACTGCCCCTACTTTGTCTCCCTCGCAGGGCTCTGAGGTTTGTGTGGCTGTCATGAGTCCTTGTCCTCTCTCAGCGGACCCTTCCTTTGTCCAATTCATCTCTGCCTCTTCCTCCTTTTCTTCCCAACCGGAACACCCGCTTATTTCCCTAGGAAATAACTCTTGCCTTCGTGGGGGTGCAAATATTTCCACCATCCACCCCATTTCCCACTTGTCCTGTGGATGTTCGTAGAGGGTCCACTCTGTGCAGAGCAGACCACGATGGGTGCATAGCACCCAGTTGGGAAGGGACACTTGGCCCTCTAGGGCCTGCATTCTAGCTCTGAGCGACAGGCTGCCACAAGCCAGGTCACCATGCTGTGTATAGCAGCTGTCGCTCTAACCTCCACTTCCTGGGGTGTGTGCTGGGCCTGGACAAGTGTGCTTCTAGATTCCTCTGCCCAGGGCAGTGGGGACCTCAGGTAGACCCTGAATAGGAGAGACAGAAGGGCAGGGGGCTTCAGCTGCCTGCTTCCCAGGCCCCAGCCTCACCGCACAGCAGCTTCTGTGCCCCCAGGAAGCACGTCTGCCAGGCCACACTTGGACGACAGGGCACCCTCAGACTTGCCCCTCCTTGGAGACCCAGAGCTTTTACGGCAGCTCCTTTGAGCCCGAGCCTCCAGCCACGCCAACATTCTGGCCGGGCTCTATGCCACGCTGCTCTCTATGAGTGCTCCCAGCCTGTAGCCAGTAGCTGCTTCCTGTTGGAAGACAGCTTTGTTCTTGTCCTTCTAAGCCCACACAGCGGCTTCCTATAGTCCATCCTGCTACTCCAAGCCCCTGACGTTACTTCTCCTGACCAACTGAGAGCAGTGTTCTCTGTCCATTGGTGGTGGGTGCCATGAGGTGAAGAGACTGGCACAGGAACTACAGGAAGGGGTAAGGCCGGGAGTGGGACATGATGTCTTCAACAGAAAAGGCCTCTCATGAAGAAAGCCATGGAGAAAGAGAGAGAAGAGCCAATGCCAAGGCCGCGAGATAGGTGTTTAGTATGTTCAAGATATAGCACCCAGGCAAGTGCGATGGTGCATGCATGTAAAATCCCAGCTATCTGGGAAGCTGGGGCAAGTTCAAGGCCAGCCTGGTTAGCTTAGTGAGATCCTGTCTCAAAATAAAAAGGGCTGGGGATGTAGCTCAGGGCTGTTTGGGTTCAGTCCCTGGTCCTGGAAAAAGTACCATTCAGCAGTCATGTCAGCCCCACGCTGTCAGCAGGGTTAGTTCTGCCCTGGAGCCTCGAGGAGCAATAGTAGAGACCCTTCAAGGCGAGTGTGTGCCTTGGCCTCCCCTGTCCTGGCTCAGTGCTTCTGGAGGCCATTAGAGGGCAGAAGCTTGAGCCTGGGCCTGTGTGGGCACCACGTGAGGCAACCACTGCCCCAGTCAGAGCCTGACTCCTGTGGGGTCTTGCCCAGGAGAGAGACAGATCTGTGCTGGAACACCAGGGAGAAGCCCGGGATTATTCATCGCCACTGCGAAGAGGAACAAGGCCAGAGGCACACAGGGAAGGCAGGTCCTGCCAGGCCAGTGCGGAGCTTGGTGAAGACACTGCTTCCTTGGATTGAATTCTGTATAAGATGGGAAGCAGCTGCTGCTTCTATGCCATTTGGCTTTGACCTCAGCCCCGCTCCCCATGCATACTTGAAGAAATATTTAATCTTTATGAGGTCAGATGTATCATCTTTTCCTTAATAGCTTCTGGATTTTATTCCTTCCCTGCAGACTGAAGCCAGGGCCTTGACACTGAGCTATATCCTCAGCCCTTTAAAATTTTGCAGCAGGGTGCTGCTAAGCTGCTCTATCGCTCAGGCTGGGCTTGAGTTTGCAGTCCTCCTACCTCACCCTTCCTGAGTACTGGAATTACAGGCGTGGGTGCAGCACCATGCCTAGCCCTGGTTTTATTTTATTGTTAAAAGGACTTCATGTGAAATTATCCTTCACTTATTGTTTCACATTTAAATCTCTGATGCATGCAGTGCTGAACCCTGTAAGAGGAGTGAGGTAGCTACTTCAATTAATCCTAAGTGGCTTCCTGGATTCGCTGACTATGACAAAGCTCATTTCCAGTTCTCTGAAACCCTCTTAAGAAATCTCTTCAGTACTGATCTCGGGTCCAGGGTAGCAAAAGTATGGAAGAAGAAGCAAATAATAGCAGACCCTAGGGTGGGCCAGGTCTAGTGAGCAGCTTCCAGTGGACAACAACACAATTAGAAAGCATGTTGAAATATTACACAGACCGGTCACAACACTAAAGCCAATGATGAGCTCAGGTGCTCTGGGTGATACCCTGCACAGTCCCAGTGGGAAGCAGTTGCTGGCCCCCTGCAGTAGATGGCACCCTGCTGTCCTTGCATGGACATGCTGAGGGTCCTTCACCAGGCGCTACAGGCCAGGGCCCAGTGCCCTGCAGCCCTGGCGTCGGCACCCCTGTGTCAGCATCTCGTCAGCTGAGATGTGCTGCCAAAGAATGAGCCAGCTGTCTTCCCAGAAACAGTGATTTATTTTTATTGCCTCATTTTTAAACACTTCAGTGTGCTACCCAAGAACTGTGTGGTTTGGAAAATCACAAGAGAAAATGTAAACTGGAGAAAAGCGGGGAGCATGATGCTGACAGTTTTCAGGAGCACCAGCCTGGCTCTGTGGCACGTGTACAATCAAGGCTTTCTCCCAGAGGGATGGCTGCCTCCTGTGCAGGGTCTGAGAGGCAAGCAGAACATGAAAGAAAGAAAGAAATCAAGAAAGAAAGAAAGAAGGAAGGAAGGAAAGAAAAAAGAAAGAAAGAAAGAGGCATACAGTTTTGTTGTCAAAGAAAAGAATATTGATTTCTCTGTCTCTTAAAATTATAGCCAACATCTGTATTAGTCAACATTCCCATTGCTTGAATACAACCTAAAACACTCATAATTTATTTTATCTGTTTCTTTTTCTTTTTTTTTATTTATGCATTTGGTATACAGTCTCACTATGCAGCTAGGACTTGTAGTGGTCCTCCTGTTTTTAGCCAACCCCAGTGCTGGGATTAGAGACATGTGCCACCATGCCCAGACTCAGTGGCCAGCTCAGCATAGCCTGGGGGTAGGGGCCAGTGTGGCATGCAGGACCAGGGATCGAACCCTGGTCCTTGCACTTGCCAAAGCAGGCACTTAGTCCACTGAGCTATCTCACCAGCCCTGCTGCTACATTTTGATCCCCTGATTTCCCAGTGCTCACCAGCAGATGCCTGAGGCTCAATCAGTGGCTCCTTGCTCATTATCTAGGCACCCAGCCCAAGAGGAGGTTTCCAAGGGAATCCCCTTAGAATGTCACTGGATTACCCTGGGAGGCATTAGGGACAGTGGTGAACATGTGTCAGGGAGACTTCTAGTTCTGCCCACTTAGAATAGGCCTAGGCTTCCCCTCAGGATTTCTTAGCTGCTGACATGCTGGGTAGGATCATTCTCTTGGCTAGTCTGTCCCGTGCAGTTAGGATGGTTAGCCAGGAGGACCCCTCACTTGTGGGAAGCTATCACACCCTCAGATATTGCTCAGTGCCCTAGGGGTGGATAAAACTGCTCCCAGCTGAGGATTGCAGGCCTGATCCAACAACCTGTGTCTGGGGAGACTCAGAGAAACTGAGTGAGACATTGGTCCAGGTAACACAGTGAGTCCAGGGCTGAGGAACTGGGGCCTGGCCTCTGGTTCCCAACTCCCAGAGTGGTGCTGATCTTTGGGAACACAGCAGAAATTTGTGGTGGCCATGATTTTAATAAAAGATGCACCTCAAGTCGATCTAAAAATCAAAGTGGCCATAGAAGTCACAGCAGAGCAGGCTTTACTCTGCTTGCCAGGCTCAGAGGAAGCTTTATCCAGTGGCTTCTCAGCATTGCTTCTCCCCCACCAGACTTTGCACTTAACTGGGATGATCTCGGCAGGGCACGTCCAGGCAGAGCAGAGGCCATGCCCACCATGCCAGGACCTGGACTGGGTGCCCACACAGTGAGGGCCCCCTCCTCATAGTCAGGGTTTGCACTGGTTGCTTTACTAGGCTCCATGGGGTGTCTTCCTCAGCCTTATCATCGATAAATATTAACCTTGAACCTGTGAGTCCCTGGAGGCACGTGACTGGTTGACTTAGTCAACACCACCCAGTATGTCACCCTGTGCTGTATTCGAGATTGTATTCTGGGGAAGAGGCTCTTGAAAAGAATCCCCTCTCCACTGGGAACAGGAACCTTTTCTCTATAATACTAGCCTTCTCTTTGATGCTTTCCTGATCTTTCTACTTAATAAAGCATGGACACGTTTATTGTAGAGTTCTGGAGAGAAGGGCACAGTATGTAATTGTGTGTGTGTGTGTGTTCCAGGGGTCAGAAATAAGCCTAAGGATAGAGTTTGCCCATCACAGGAAGTGCACATTAATTCATTCACGCATTTGATTTTATCAGCCCACAGTTGATGGCTATGGCACAAACTATGCAAATTAGAGGGAAATTGCATGCAAATTAGGCAGCACATTGGTTCTATTTGCAGCCCCGTTCTCCTTCCCCTAGGGGCGCATCTGACAGAGCCAGATGGGGTTCTAATTTCTCCCAGCTCCTCCCACGGCCCTCAGGTCAGGGTTGAGCTCTGCCTTTGACTGCTGAGCGCAGTGAGGAGCCAGGCGCGACCTTAGAGGGGCTTGCACTTCTCTCAAAGCTCCACCATGCTCTGCCTCTGCACAAAGCACACTTGTGTGCTCAGTGCTTAGCCCTGATCCTGGGGAGTGTTCAGTGCAGAGTTCCTGCCTTGACGTGGCTGAGGACAAAGAAGGATGACTGAGGCTGACTCAAGGCTCTTCCAGTCACAAGCGCAAGACCCAGTTTTTCCCAGAGCTGGTCACCAGCAGTTGCACTGCAGCCAGGACCCCTGAGTCACTCCCACGATTAGCTCCAGGTAGCTGGGTGTCATCACAGACTGTCTTCTGTTGCAGCTCCTCTGGGCCAGCAGGAGATGGCTTCAGCTTAGAGGACAAGGGCAGAAAGCCCGCTGAGGCACTCAAGTAGCCACAAGGACCATCATGACTCAGCAAAGAGGCTTCCTGCATCCAGGGCTTAGGGCCATCTTCAGAGTCACCTGGCTCCTGAGTCTGGCCATCCCACAGCTGGGCAATCATACACCTACCTGACTGCTCTCTGTCCCCAGCACCCCTGGTGACCACCTAGGACCTAGCAGTGCTGAGCACCCAGCCCTGCCTCAGGGCTGGGATCTGATGACCCTAGATCCTGGGCATCCTCTTGTTATTAGATGGGGTCTCAGTGGAGTGGTTTCCAGGTTCCTAATATCCTGAGCAAAGAATTGAGGAGGATACCCTGGAAGAGTGGAAAGAGTAGATTTGTTAAAAGTGAAAGTACACTCCCCAGGGAGGGAATAGGCTAATCAGGCCTCTAGCCTCTAAGGGGCAGGTGGGGGGCAAGGCCCTGGGACTACGGAGGGAATGAGAGCCAGGGCCCAACGCAGAACCTGACTGGTTTCTAAATCCTTTGCTCTGTCCCTTCCTCTGAACTCCACAGAGTTCAGCACTGGAAACCCTGCAAATCCCCCATCAGCCTTTGCTCAAGCTGTGCAGAACAGCAGCTCCCTGTAACCCGAGGTGGTGACAACTGCGTGGGGGGTGCAGTTTCCAATGGCATCCGGTAGGGGGAGCCAGGGACACTGCTAAGTGGCCTTCCGGGTGCACAACAGACCCCATGGCAAAGAACAGTCTGGCCCCAATACCGTTATGCTATGGTTGACAAACTTACTGATGGGTTCTGTGTTTGTAGGCAGCCTCAAAGGGGCTCGGAAGGGACCAGACCCCTCAGAGCTTATACGAACAGACCAAAGAGACTGATTTTTGGAATTTTAGCCTCTAGAAATGCAAGGAAATTAGTATTACCTTGTTACCATTGCAGTAGGAAATAATGTAGGGAAGACAGGAAAAGGGTGGTGAAGATGAACATACTGATGCATACTTACACAGGAGGGACGCCTGGGACTCCCTCAGGAAGGGGCAAGCAGATCTCAGAAGGGCTGAGAATGCAGACCCAGGAAGCCACTGGGCATCACTGTTTTCTCAAGAGCTGCCCTTCAGAGCATTGGGCTTTATTTTTTCCCCTTGCAGCTGCTAGCTTAAGCAGCTCCATCCCCCAGGCTGGGCTGTGACCACAGCTTGCCTGAGCAGCTCAGTGCCAGAGGCCTGCAGGGACTCAGAGCTTTCTCCATCCAATGCCAAAAGCCTAGGTGAGGGATTCTGATTGGCTGAGCTTAGCCAGGTGGTCCTCTTGGTCCCAGGGTGTACATCTGGGGGGTCCAGAGGGGACAAGGTCTCCTGCCTTGCTGGGGCAGCCCTGCAGGGGCAGAGGGTGCTGGCTGAGCTGCATTTCCAGGCTTGCCCTACTGCTGAGATCTTGGCGTCCTTGTCTGGGTATGCTCTGTTTGCACGTGTCGGGTTACTGCTTCCTGGGGACACAGCTTGGAGCTAGCTGTTCCTCCTGGCCCATTTGAGGGTGGGGAACCTGTTGGGGGACCCCCCCATTTGTAAGGTCAAAGTCCTTCACAGTTAGGGGAACAGAAGCAGGGCCTTGACGGGGCTCGGTGAGGATGTCAGACCCTGCCAGGTCCTGTGCCAGGCTGACCTCAGGTGGGGTGAAAACACCAGGCTCCCATGCAGGCATCCCTGAGATGACATTGGGGCCCCAGACATCTCATAGTCTGGAGAGCCCCAGCTCTTTCCCCTGCCATTGCTGAGGACAGGAAGCAAGCTGGGGGTGAGGATGGGGTCAGGCGTGGGCAGGAGGAAGTCACACAGGTGTGCCCAGCAGCTGGACAGTCTCAAGCATGTCCTGTCCTGCACCCCCTGCGGTCACTCTGTCCACAGAGCAGCTGCAAGGAGAGGCAGGCCTTCTGTGGATTGACGTTTTTGTTGTTGTTTTTTGGGGGGCCCGGGATTGAATGCAGGCCCTTGCACTTGCCAGGCAAGCATTTATTTTACTGAGCTATCTCCCCAGCCCTACTCTGCAGCTTTGTGGAGAGAGAGCAGGCTCAAGGGTGCTGGTGGGGTTGGAAGCACCTTGAGGACTCTGTCTTTCCCTCCACAGAGCCCCACGCATATGCTTCCCTCATTTAAGAGTTTTGCATTAAGGGCCAGTGAGATAGCTCGGTGGACTAAAGCATCTGCTTGGTCAGAGCACTGTGGCCAGGGTTCAATCCCCAGCGTGTCATGTCAGCCCCTCCCCCAGGGCACACTGAGACAAAAAAATGAGCCTGGGCATGGTGGCACATGTCTGTAATCCCAGCGTTTGGGAGGCTGAAAAACAGGAGGATCACTATGAGTCCAATCTGTGTAGTGAGACCCTGCAGACCCTGCACTAAATACATAAAAGAAAAAAAAAAAAGTGAGTGCTGCGTTACACTTTGTAGTGACTTCACATTTATTGCTTTTTATTACTTATTTATTCATAATTTCATTTTTTAATGTATTTAGTATAGGGTCTCACTACGCAGCTCAGACTCATAGTGATCCTCCTGTCTTCAGCCTCTCCAGTGCTGGGATTAGAGACTTTCACCATCAGCCTAGTCTTGGTGGCTTGCTCAGTGGGCCTGGGAGGCAGGGCTGGTGCTGGTGTGGCATGTGGTGTCAGAGCTGAACCCTGGTCCCTGCTCTTGCCCAAGCAGGTGCTTAGTCCACTGAGCTATCTTGCTGGTTCACATTTATTCTTTACAGTGTGTTTTTCCTAGCTGAGTCGTCCTTGGGATATGTTCATAATTTTATTTTGTATTTTTAGGGAAGGGTCTACAGGATGTTCAGGGTCTCACTACTAGACTGGACTTGTAGTGATCTGCTTGTTTACAGCTCCCTGAGAGCTGAGATTACAGGCACATGCCACCACGCCCAGTCTCGGCTCAGAGCACTCCAAGGGCAGGCCAGGCACAGCAGGCCCAGGGATTGAACCCCCAACCCTTGCACCTGCCTGCAATGCTTTAATCCAGTGAGCTATTTGGCCATCCCTCATAATTTTAATGAAGTGTTTTCAACTATCACAAAGAACTTCAAACATATGGAAAAAGACAAAGAGTATCATCTTGAAAGCCTGTGGTTCTCACTGCTCTCTGAGATAGCTGCTAACATTTTCCTATATTGGCTTCAACTGGTTTACTTCTGAATTATTTTAAATAAGTTACTGTCCTTGTAACATTTTCCCCCAAATATTTTTAGATGTTTTCTTTTTTAAAATGGTGTTTTCTTACTTAATGGCAATAACAACATCGCAGCTAACTAAATGAACAAATACCTCCCTAGTGCCACCGAGTAACTATTCATATTCAGGTGTGTGGCAAAGCTTCTGATTGGCTTTCTCTGGCTCTTGTTCATGGTGTGGCTTGGGATGACACAGAAAGGACAAGTGTCATCTAACTCAGGTCGAATTAGTCCCAGGTTAGACTGTTGGGCCAGAATGTCCTAGAGGCCACAAGACAGCAAGATGTGATTCCTGGGGACTCCTGAGTTGGTCACTGGTCCCTCCCCCATTACTACAGCTGTAACCCCACACTGGGTATCATCAAGCTCTCTCTGGGGACACTGGCATGGGATGAACACCCAGTTCCCTGCCAGTCTGCCAGCAGCACCCCTTGGTAGGAGTGATTGTGTCATGTGGGGCTATGGCACATCGATTTCCGATGCCCTGTTTCTCCTGTAGGTGGTGCCTGGTGTTCTTCTGGGCGTCAAGCTTCCTCCAAGGACCACATTTTCAACATCAGACACAGCTCCCACTCCAACGCCAACCTGGGCACCTAATCTGCCTCCTTTTCTACTTTCAGATAAAGGAGCTAGTGTAACAGTCTCTACACAACACAAGTGAGGTTCTGATTGACTCTTGCTTGCTCAGATTATCCTCGCTTTGGCCAGGGGACTGTCTTCTAGCTGGCTCCTGCTTCTCCATGACAAGACCCTCTTAGTTGTTGCAAGTTTCCTTGCTAGCTGGGCAATCCCAGAACTGTGGGGGTCAGAGGTGAGGAGGCTCACAAGGTTGAGTTCAGCCTGGACAGTTTAGTAATGCAGAAAGACCCTGTCTCTAAATCAAATATAAGAAAAGGACTGGGGATGTAACTCAGCACAGAGGCCCGGGGTTCACTTTTGCAAGTATTGCAAGGAAGAGGAGGAGAAGCAGAAGCAGGAAGGGGAAGAAGAAAGAAACAATAAGACAATTTCTTTATTTCTGCTGCACTCAGATGTCCCTGGGGCCACTTCTGCCTTCCTTCCAGAGGCCAGCTTCCAGAGGTGGCTTTCTCCGAGCAGCCCTGATGCCTTGCAGTAGCCAGTGGTCTCAGAGACCAAAGCCTGAGCACACAGTGCTCACCGTCCCCTAGCTCTGACCCCCATGTTTTCCCCGAGTCCTTGTTGCCATGTTTCCTTTTTCTGTCTGGATCTGGCTGTGTCATATACCTAGCTCTTGTGGCTGGCTGAGGCCTGGTGTCTGGGGACCATGTGTGGGAGGGGTGCTGACCATAGAGTGCTGTGGCCTTAGGCAAAGGGACCTAGCGGTTTAAAGGGTGGGAACTGCGTAATTGAAGGGCAGTGACACTGGTCAGTGGCACAAATGGTTTTGGGCCTCCTGTGACCCATCCTGTCCACCTGTAAGCAGGGCTTCTCCTCCCTGCTACCCCTGTAGAGCTGTGCAAGAGCCAGTGCTGTGCCTGCTGTGAGCCATACTGGTTTCTCCAGGGCAATACATGAGCAGGCACATTCTGCTCCCTCTCCAAGTGCGAAGAAGGGGCCCACACCTGCATGGCTAGGTCTCAGGATCCAAACACACAAGGCCCCCAAGAGGCATGAACAGCTCTGCACCCATGTAGGCTGCTCACCCTGTCAAAGAGACACAAAACTCCCGTGGTCCCCTGGAAGCCAGATTAGTGGCCCTGTCAGTGTCACCACCCTGTAGCTGTTGGGCCTGAATTAGCCTTGGTGCTCACCTCTCTACTTTTTCATTGCTCTCGTGTCCTGCTGGGGCACATGCAGCTCCCTCCTGAGAGACTCCCCATCCCCTGCAGCAACCCAGCTGGGGGCTCTGTGCTTCCCCACACTCTGTGCACAGGTGCTCCTCCAGGATGCAAAGCCTCTCCCTTGGGGAGTCCTCTGGGTGCTTAGAGTCTTGTCACCAAACTGTGGGCCAATCTGTGTGACAGTCTAGCAATGGCCTGTGAAGTCTACTTTCGAACTTTGGTGATGTACCAACTGAGCTTATGACAGGATGAGGGTGGCTGGGCAGGGCAGGGTTCATCCAGGAGTTTGGGGTACAGCAGCTAAATCCAGGGGTCTAGGGGGAAGGGCAGATGTGGCCAGCATTGGAGAACACACAGGAGGGAGTGGGTGGGTGGGGTTTGCATGGGTCGTAATTCATCTCTATAAAGTTCAGAGCAAATGGGGTACATGTGACTTGGGACAGCATGTTGCAGGGAATACAGCAAGGGTCCATGTCAAGCCAGCATCCCTGGTTATGATTTTCAAGGTGTGAGGCCTTGGTAGCAACTATCACAGAAGCTTGTGCTTCTCATCTGCAACATGAACACAACAGTGCCAACTGCCCAGAACAGATATGGGGTCAGGTTGCCACCCCCTGGACACAGATGTTTGCAGCTTACAGGAGCCAGTGCTGTCCCTTTTCTTAGTATCCTGCTTCCCTTAAGAGCAAGCCAGGCTTGTCTGGACCTCAGGGCCTTTATGTGTGCTGACTCTCCGCCTATAGTGTTCTTCCTCGGCTCATGGTATGGGCACCCCTTTTCTGCCTAAAGGACACTGCCCACCCAGCCACTCTGCAATGGTGCCTTTACCTACCAGGCTCACACTGCGCAAAGGGAGGAGCCTCATGTGCCGTGGACTAAGCGCAAGCCGAGGAGCCAGAGCTGGTGTACAGGCTTCAGGCTGCTTGCAGCGCGCTCCATCCCTGCTGCTGTCCCATGTGATGTTACTGAGCACTGACTATGGGCCAGGCTCAGCCAGCTAGAGGACAGCAATGACCAAGGATGGGACTGGAGAAGCCCCTGTGACCTACAGGATACCTTGGAAGGTGCTGGCTGGCCCTAAGGCGGAGGCCCTGGGGACTGGTGTGCTGAGGATGGCTGCTCTTTTCCAGAGCTTCTGGGATGAGGAATGAAGCCTGCAACTGTCTCTGCCAGGAGAGCTGGGTGACAGGGTAGGTGGGTACTTGGGAACCCATCACGAGACCCCACCACCCACTGTTACCAGAGGCTGTGATTGCAGACCCCAGAAGAAGAGAGGGACCCTGGAACACATGTGTATGTGTACACATGTGCAGGTGCATGTGTGCACTGTGTGCACATGCCTATGTAATGCTTGCGCATGTGTCTATACATGTGAACGCATGTATATGTGTACATGCATGTGTTGCCATTGTATGTGTATGTGTTCTCACATGTGTATTGGAAGATTATGTGTGCATATGTGTCTACACACGTACACCTGTGTTTTCATACATGTATCTGAATACATGTGTGCATGTGCATATGGAGGTGCACTTGTGAGCCTATGCATGTGGATGCACGTGTGCACGTGTAGATGTGCAACATACTTGCACATGTTGATGTGAGCACACTTGTACATGTATGATGTGAACACATGCGCAAGTGTTTCTGTGCTCATGTACAGATGTGTGCGCGTATCTATTGCATGTGTATGTGTGTGTACATTTGCAGATCTGTATGCGCTGCGTGTGCACTACGTGTGCACTGTGTTTGCACTGTGTATACATGTGTGGCAGCAGATGGCTCCTGGATGCAGGCCACTGTGGGCCCCAGGTACTTCTCATTTCGTCCCCCTGCCTGAGTCTTGTCCTCACTTTTCTCTGGGGCAGGGGTGGCAAACGCCCACTCTGACGACTGGAGTGTGGAGGCTGTAGAAGGGGCTCTGGTGTGCTGCGCAGAACTTGAACCCGAGCCTGACCCGAGGCCGGGCCCCTGCTCGGTGCGGCGGGCCAGGGACTCCAGCGTCTCGGAGTCCCGCCCCGCTCAGGGCCTCAAGATTGATGGGAAGGGGTGTTGGCGTCACCCGCACCCACAAAGAGCGGACTAAGGGTGGCGGAAGGGTGGGTAATGACGAGTCTGGAGTAAGGACTCGGCGGCCGGGAGAGAGACCCAGGGTTGGCCCGCTCTGCCACAGCCCAGAGCGTCCGCTTCCCCTTCCTTGGCGCCGGCGTCCGGGCAACAGCGCCACCTGCTGGCATCTTCCTGTCCGTTCCCTGGGCAGCCCGCCTGCGCCCCCAGCCTGCAAGGGTGCCTCAGCCAGTGGACGTTGTAAGGGGCCAGGAGGGAGCGACCAGCTGCATTCCAGAAATCCTGACCACGGCATGTGACAGCGGTGCGCTCCCACTCGTCCTCGCCACCCGTGGAGCCAAGCAGTGCTGGCTTTCCCTGGGACTCAACCGCAGGTCAGCTGGCTTTGGTCAGCTCTGGCTCCAGTCCACTCTGGCTCTTAGGCTAGAAGATCCTTCATCCCAGGACCTCATGAGCTGGGATTCGGCCTTGGGTGGAACTTAGGTGTCACCTCCTCCAGGAAGCTTTCCTTGTCCCTCCTCTGAGTCGCAGCTCCTGCCGTGCACTCGCCGGGCCCTGCAGGCCCGTTTCCCTGTGTTCCCGGGAACCCTGGGAACCGTGTTCCCTTTGCTCTCTCTGGAAGCTTGGCTACTCTCTCCGCGGGACACAGATGGGCTCTGGGCTCTGTGATCCCTGCAGGCCCTTCCTCCACCAGCCTCTGGCCTCCTCTCAGTCCTTTTCGCGTCTTTCACAGGCTTCGTGGCATCCCACACCAGGACTCCCTTCCCTGCCCTACTGGGGTGGTCCCCGCTGGCCTCCTCTGGCCTCTGACTTCTCAGCCTCTTCCTGTTCACATCCCTGGCCTAGGCCAGCATCCCTGCCACTGCCCTCTCTATTCCTCCCGGGTGAGTGTCTCCCAGGCCTCAGCTGCATGGACACCCGTGGAGCGGTGCTCGCCCCAACCAGAGACCACACAGCACCTCTCCGGCTGTTTCCCTCCTGCCTGGCTCGGCCTGGCTGCCCCTCCTCCTCTCTCTCCTACCTCCCGGTCTCTATTTCAGAACTCCTTGCCTGGCTGTAGAGCCTCAGTTCTCTGCTGCAGCTGCTGTTCCAGTCTTTACCTCTCTCCAGGGGGAAGCCCTTGTCTTCCCTGTATACTGGAGGGCCTACCCTTCACAGGTGGTGTCACTTTCTCCTCCACAGGTGGTATTGCATCCTCCTCCTGCTTTGGGGGCCTCTGCGGTGAAACCTAAGCTCCTGAACAAGTCTTCATCCTGGCCCCACCCTCTGCATCCCTCTGTCCTTGGCTGCCGAGCGCAGCCATGTGGCCTGTGCCCTCCTGGGCCAAGATCACTTCCCCCAGGGCTCTCCAGTAACCATATCCAGGGCCTACAAATGCCCTTACATTGAGGGCTCTGCCTTGCCCAGTGGAGCTTAGCTAATGTTCTTTCCGTGAAGCCCTCTGTAGCCCCCACATCACCATTTGGCTCTGTCTGCTGCGTTCTCCTAGTACAGTGGAAGCCTCTGACCACCTCATGTGTGATTTCCTTTCTCGGTGAGATATATGTCTCTTGTACCAATTGTCCTTTTTGTACCAATCATAGAATCTCCTCAGTATATTAAGTTGAAGCTCCCCACCCCCTTATTTGAGACACAACTGTGCTAAATTGCCCAGGTTGTTCTTAAAACTGAGATCCTCCTGTGTCAGCCTCTGGTGTAGGTAAGGTTACAGGCATGTGGTACAATGTCCCAGGTTTCCTTCTTTTTAATTTTATTTTTGTCTTTTTGAAAGAGGGTCTCACTATGCAGTTCAGGCTGGCCTTGAACTCACTTTGTAGCCCAGGCCAGTCTCAAATTTTCAAGGATCCTCCTACCTCAGCCTCCTAAGTGCTGGGATTATAGGTGTGTGCCGCCCTGCTGACAACTCTTTTTTTTTTTTTTTTTAAGTATTTGAAAAAAAATCTTATTTATTTATTTGTTATAGGGTCTCATTATGCAACTTGGATTTATAGTGATCTTCCTGTCTCAGCCTCTCCAATGCTCAGATTACAGGCTTGTGCCACCATACCCAGTTTTGGTGGCTGGCATGGCTGATTCTGGGACCAGCATGGCATGCAGTACTGGGGATCAAACACAGGTCCTTGCACTTGCCAGACAAGTGCTTACATCTCCAAACTATCTCTCCAGCTCCTCGGCCATTTTTTAAAATCTAAGTACTTGAAACTATAAATTTCCCTCTTGGGACCATTCAGCAGCAGCCTACTTTTTTTTTTTGTGGGACCGGGGTTCAAACTCCTGACTTTGCAGTTGCCAGGTAGGCACTTGTGGCATGGCGCTATCTCCCCAGCCCCTAGCCTATATATTTTGGCATGCTGTATTTTAATTTTCATTTTGTTTTGTGTGTTTCCTGATTTGCTCACAGACTTATTCCTTGACCTATGTATTGCCATTGACTTTAGCACTTTTCCTATTTTGGAAACTGAGACAGGAGAATTATAAATTTCAGGACACCTTGGCAACTTAGCAAGACCTTGGCCTAAAATAAAATAAAATAAAAAGGGTTTAGCAGTGGAACACTTGCCTAACGTGTGTAAGGCCCTGGGTTCAAGCCCAAAAAATTAAAAAGAAAATCAGTGTATTGTTTTATTAATTCCTATTATTTCATTTAATGAAATTTTTATTGTTGCTAATGCCTTTTCCTCCACTATTTTGTATTCTCTTTTTTTCATGATTTAAAATTGTATTTTAAAGAATAAAAATAGCAGAAACAAACATAGAAAAAGAATAACAAGTAAGAGTACATATAGCACAGAATTTCAAAACAAGAACAAAAATTTAACAATGATTGTATTACATATTTTCATCAGCAAATCTGTTTAGATTAATAGATATGGGTATGTAAGATTGGTCAAATAATTAAACATTAACACTTTCAACAAACCTTAATTTTTTTAACTCTTCCAAATGCATCTTGTATTTAAGTCACTCTTCTAAAAAAAAAAAAATTATAAGGGTTGAGGATGCAGAAAATGCAAGGTCCTGAGTTTGATTCCTGGGACCCCCCAACAATGTATAGTTTAATTCCCAAGTGTTTTCAGATTTTTCTGTAGTCTTCCTATTATTGATCTTTAATTTGAATCTGTTAGGGTCAGAAAACTTATTCTCTATGATTTTGATTTTTTTTAATTAGTTAAGTTTATTTTATGATCCAAATTGTGGTTGTCCATGATGAATGTCCCACAGACATTTGGGGAAAAGGTATGCCCCGCTGCTGGGTGGAGTCTTCCTTGTGTGAGGACTGGGCCAGGGCTGGTCATGCTGCTTAGATCAACCTTCTGTGTCCTTGCAGATTTCCTCTGTCCCTGCTGGACTAGCTCATCTGGCACCTGACCAGAGTGCACTATCAGAATCCCCATCTGTGACTGTGGACCCTATTTTTTTTTCTCTTCCACTCTTGGTTTTACTTCCCACAACCTGAGGCCCTGATGTTTTTTTTAAAATTATCTATCTGTCTATCTATCTATCTATCTATCTATCTATCTATCTATCTATCTATCATCTATCTATCTATCTGAAACAGGGTGTTGTTATGCAGCTCAGACTCCCAGTGATCCTCCTATCTCAGCCTCCCCAGTTCTGGGATTACAGGCATATGCCACCACACCTGGTTTTGGGGCCAGCAGGGTGCACCCAGGAACCTGGGGTTGGCCTGGCATGCAGTACCAGGGATTGAACTCAGATCCTTGTGTTTGCTAGGCAGGCCCTTAGACTGCCAAGCTGACTCCTGGCCCTGCTGTTTTTTTTTTTGTTTTTTTTTTTTTTGTTTTTTTTTTTTGTTTTTTTTTTTAAGGTATTTGGTTGTTATAGGGTCTCACTATGCAGCACAGACTCCTACTGATCCTCCTGTTTTTAGCCTCCCCAGCACTGGGATTACGGCATGTGGCACCACACCTGGACTCTGTGGCCCGCTCAGCTCACCCCCAGGCCCTGCTGTTTGATACACAGTTTGGCTGCTTTTCTTGATTTCCTTATCATGTACAATGTCCCTCAGTCTGTACTAATTTCCTTTGCTTTAACCTCTATCTGATATAAACATACCCACTCCCTGCTGTTTTACAATTACTCTTTGCCTGGTTTTTCTTTTTCCTTTCAACTTACTTTGCTATTTAATTTGAAGTGAGTTTCTAATAAGGAGAATGCAACTGGCTCTTTTTTTATAAAAATTTACTCTGACAATCTCTGCCTTTTAATTGTCATCTTCCTATCATTTTCATTTAAAGTTTCAATCTGCCATGTTATTATTTTTTCTGATTGTTGCCTCTTTTCTTTTTTTTCCCCCTTCCTACAGACATTTTTTAAAGGATCCCATCCTGATGCTTTTCTGAGTGTGTCATACAAGTTTCTTAGTGTGTTATAGTGCCCACATATGATCTTCTGGGGTTGATGTTTTAACTCGCATTTCATACCAACGGGTCCTTCTGCCACACTTTACTTCCCTTCTTTTATTTATTTTTTTAATTTTATTTATTTATTTTTTCTTGTTTCAGAGCCTTTGTTTGTTTATTCACTCATTCTTATGGCCGGCTCAGCCCGCCCCAAGAGCAGGGCTGGCGCAGCATGTGGTGCCCGGGATCAAACCATGGTCCCTGAAGCTGCCCAAGCTTTTCCAAGCAGGCGTTTTAGACCACTGAACCATCCCGCCGGGCCCCTACTTCCCTTCTTTTAAATATAATTAATGTGATTATCAGCTGGCGTGGTGGTTGTGTTTTGCCCACAACGGTAGGCCTGGCTACCATCATTTCAGATGTAAAGTCTACTATGATTTTTACATTTTTTTGTCTTTTTGAGACATAGTCTCGCTATCCAGTTCAAGCTTGCTGTGAGCTCACTTTTGTAGCCCAGGCTGGTTTCGAACTCATACCGATCCTCCTGCCTCAGAAAGTCTACTGTAAGTTGAATACTGTTTCCCTGGTTACTTTTCTCCTTGCTGAGACAAAATGCCCAGGACCCAAAGTTAAAGGAGGAAAGGTTTATTTAGCTGAAACCAGCCAATGGAGGTTTCAGTTCATAATCAGCTGGCTCTGAGTCAGGGTGGTGTAGCAGAGGGGAATCACTGGGGTGGGGGGTGGGAATAGTTCATGGTGGGGAGAAGGCGGCGAAGCAGGCCAGCCAAGGACGACCACAGCTCTTTCTATCCTTATGTCTTATCCAGGCCACTTAGGGCGGGCAGCGCTCACAGGCTTAATCCTGATCCTTGTGTCCTAGATCCCAGCATCATACCAGGAATCAATCCCAGCACCACCCACCCTATATCCAGTCACCTCTAAAAAAGTCCCACCTGGGGCTGGGGAGATAGCTTCGAGGCACAAGTGCCTGCTGGGCAAGTGCAAGGTCGTGAGTTCGAACCCTGGTCCCACAAAAAAAAAAAAAAAAAAAAAAAAAAAAAATTAAAAAAAAATAAATAAAAAAGTCCCACCTGTGACTGCATGAGGCTTTGGGGAAACATCTACGCACAGCCATAATGCCTGTAAGTAATATGGGTTTCTCTCCATGGATGCTTTTGATGATCTCTATTTTTCTACATCCCAACCCACTTCCTCTTTTCTGAGACAGAGTCTCACTAAGTAGCTGAGTTGCCCAGACTGGGCCTGAATTTTGAATTCTCCTGCCTCAGCTTCCTAGCATTCTGGGACTACAGCATTACATCATCCTGCCTGGCTAAGGATATTTGTCTTTAGTTTTGAGAAATTTAATTATAATGTGGCCTAACATCGGTTTTATTTTATTCATTTTTTTTTTTTTCAGAGATAAGGCCTCACTGCATTGCCCAAAAGGCTTCCAACTCCTGGATTCAAATGGCCTTTCTACATCAGCCCCTGACGTGGCTAAGGCTACAGGTATGAGCCTAAAATGGGTCTTCTATACATTTTTTTGTTGTTGTTGGTTTGTTACTTATCCTGGTTGGGGTTTGGTCTATTTCTTGAATCTCTAGACTTTGTTTTTCACCAAATTTGAGAGTTTTTTAGCCATTATTTCTTCAAACACTCTCAGCCCCTGAAGCCACATTAGCTTCTATTCATCAGTGTATTCTCTCCTTGTTCAGTCTGGGTAAAGCAGATTGACCTATGCCCCCGTTCTCTGATTCCCTCCTCTGTGGTCTCTACATCAGAGCCCAGCTGGAGAGTTTAAAAAATGTCTGTCATTGCAATCTGTCCTCAAATTCGCAGGTTTTGCATCTGAACCTTGAACTAACTAGGTCAGAAAGATTGGGGAGCTGGGCGTAGTGGTGCAGGCCTGTTGTCCCAGCAGTAGGGAGGCAGAGGCAGGAGGATCACCAAGAATTCAGGCCAGACTAAACACTATATATTGAAACCTGTCTCGAACAGCAACAGCAACCACTGGGAAACAGAGAAAAACTCTATCTATACTAAACATGTACAGACTCTTTCTTATAATTGAAAACTTATAATTTCTTGCTCCCTACACAAACCAGCTTAATAACTGTTTACATAGCATCCCCACTGTTTTAGGTACTACAAGTGACCTAGAGGCGATCCGGGGCTATGGGAGCACATGCACAGCTTCTAGGCAACTATGGTGCTCTTTCTGTGCTAGTTCTGTGAAGGGCCACACACTCTGTCATGGGGCCGTCCTCAGACACAGAGGGATAACCATGTGTTATTCAGTTCTGTAATTTGTTTGGTTCTGTGTCGCATTTTACATTTCTTTGCAAAGCATTTCAATATTTTCATTCATTTTTAAAGACTTGGCAGTTGCTTGTTAAATAGTTTTTATGATGGTTGCTTTAAGCCCTGCTACTTCGTTGCAGTATCCGGTTGGTCATAATGTAGGCGTCAATCACTTGTCACTTCCTTCAAGCTGAGATTTTCCTGCTTCTTGGGGTCCCAAGTCACACCAATCACATGCTGAATCTTTCAGGTCTTAAATAGGAGGCCCCTACCTCTCGTCTGTGTGTGTGTGTGTGTGTGTGTGTGTTCCTGGGGACTGAACCCAGAGTCTTTGCACTGAGCTATTTCCCCCTGTTTTTATATTACCTTGCTAAGTTGCCCAGGCTTGACTCGAGCTTGTCTTCCTCTTGGGATGACAAAGGAGTACCCCATACCTGGCTTCTGGGTCCTCTTTAATTGCTCATTTTAGCAGCAGTGGCCCTGCCCGCCGCTGGCTGGATTGTGCATCCTGGCTTGGCTTGGGGGCTGTGGCTCCAGTGACATCTGATTTTCAGAGCCTTTGAGGTGCTTTTGAGGTCTGTGGGCTCCTGCTGAGTGTGGTGCGGAAGGTGCTTCCCAGGGGGCCTCTGTACCTGTGAGGAAGGGAGCCCAGCCCCTGGGACAGATGGCCTAGCCTGGCTTGGTGGGCTTGCTGTCGCTCTCTCCCCTCCCAGCTGCATCTGTCTTTGGTGGGTGGAGATTCAGGCACAGCCATAAGGAACATTTGCCTAGGCCACTTATTCTCAGGGGCTTCTGGGCTGAGTCCTTTGCTCCGTCTGCCAACCCATCTCCTTCCTGCTGCCCTTCCTGGCTGAGTGAGGGTTGGGAATAGTGCCTGACTCTGTCTCCTTCTCCCTATGGGTGGGGTATAGAAGCCACAAAGGCCTTGCTGCTAATTGTTCCTGACCCAGTGTCAGGCCCTGACCTTCTTTTCTTCTGGTGGCCTCTTGCGTCATTTCCGGGGTGTGTGGGCGTGCTTGGCAGTGAGCACAGGGAACAGGAGTCCATACCAGCTTATCCAGGCTCTGTTTGACTGAGTGACTGAGTGTTTGCTTTTCTAAAGGGAGCGATGAATGTAGGGCCTTGGGCCAGAAGGGCTTCTCTGCACCCTGTGGTGGAGCTGCCTGCCTCGGGCTCTGCTTAGCCCAAGTGGCTGACCTGTCAGGTTGGCAGCAGCTCCTCCCTGCCACGGGCACCACAGGTGCTTTGGGAAGCCAGGTCCCATTCACTTTGGTGCTGCTCATCCTGTAGGAACTGGTTGGACCCCGAGAGGAGGCACTGGCCAGAAAAGGCAGCCAAGTAGTCCTGAACCAAGAGGTAGAGACAGAAGGTACAGTGGCAGAGACCCTGGCGCACACCCCACAGTGAGGCCCACCTCCTGCAGTGATGGTGTCCATGTGAGTGGACAGTATCCTCTCTCCTGTGTGGAAGGGAAGGTTGCTAGGATGAGCCCCAGGGGATGGCCCCAGGGACCCAACACCAGCTTGTCATCTAGAGATGACACAGCCAATGAGAAGGGCCTGAGCAACCTCCATAGGGGTGGGGTCCTGGGCATCTCAGGCAGATCCTGACCATGCCTGGCAGCATGGCTGGGCTTCTCATAGACAGTGTGCAGCCCATGTTCCAGGGAACCTGCTTGGCCTCTGCTCCTTTCCTGAAGGCCCTGTATTTGAGTAGACAGAAGTCAGGGCAGGCTCTGCAAGGCAGCTTTTGGGGGGTGGGGCAAGAATGAAGGGGGGACATAGAAGCCAATTCCATCTGATACTGTCTGGTTTTCTGTTATAAACACAGGAGTCTCTGAGAGGAAGGGTGGGCAACAGGCAGAGGGATCACACCTGCCCACCCTTGGTGCCAATTTGTGTATCAGATCTGCAGCCACCAGGGAGGCAAGGGAGGCTGGGCTTCCTGGGCGCCTTGAAGGGACATTCAGAGCCAGGAGGGTGTCCTGCGCCTCTTACAGAGGACGAATTCTCTGCTGCACCTGGAGCAGTGAGGGACTGTAACACTGCCACAGAGTCCAGAGCTGAGGCTCTCAGAGACCTCGTGTATGGGGCCACAGGAGGAGACCCTCAACTCTGACAGGGTGACTGGGCATCTGCTCCTGTGGAGGCCTCGCCCCGTCTCTCCATCTGTGGCCTGTCCTTGGTCCTTCTCACCTTGCTGGGACCCTCTCAAGGGGCCTGCTGTGGCCCCAAAAGGTGTGACTGTGCACTGTCCCTGTGCACAGTCCAGTGTGTGCTGAGGCCCCTCGTGGGCTGCCTCCTTCCTACAGGCGCCTGTCTCCACAAAAGCCTGTAATTTCTGAGGGCTGAGTCACTCCCAACTGGCTAAGGCTGGTCTGTATAGCACCTGGCATCATCCCTGACATGAGCTATGGGGCCTGTCCCTCACAGTCAGGAGCCTACAGACCCCTTTCCAGGAGGGCTGGCTTGTGAATAAGTCTCTAAGTGCAAACAGTCAAGGCAGGGAATAGTCCTTCCTTCATTCTCTAGGCTGCCCCTGCCAGGAGCCCTGGCTGCTGTGGCTGGGGAGTTTCCTGGCCCAGGATGGCATGGAACCTGGCAGCAGAGGCTGCCAGGCACCCATGTGCTGTGGAGAGTGGGGTTTCCAGCATGGACCCTGGGAGCTCACCATGGGGCTGGGTTTAGACCACACCACTCACGTTGCACGTCCATGAGCTGTGTGCCTTAGCTCCATGTTTGGGCTTGGTGTTGGGTGAGGGAGTTTGCTCAGAAAAAGGCTCAGAGCCAGAGCCACGTGCATGGGGCCATGTGGCATCTGACAGAGGGGCCTGTTAGGGGTGAGGTTTTAAGAATGGAGGTGGAGGGCCGGCGGTATAGCTCGGCGGATTTAGCACTTGCTTAGAGGAAGCGCAGGGGCTAGGGTTCTGTTCCTGGCTCCTTGTGCCGCGCTGGCCCCGCTCTAGAGCGCGCTGAGCCGGCGAGACTGGGTGTGGTAGCACGCGTCTGTAATCCCAGCCCTTGGGAGGTACAAACAGGAGGATCACTATGACTCAGTAGTGAGACCCTAAAAAAAAAAAGAATGGAGGTGGAGCAGGAAGAGGTGTTTTCTCCCACTCAAACCAAGAGAGAGCCCAGGAGAACCACCAAAAAGCTGGCATCCTCAGGCAGGATCATGGGGACTTTGGAGAATGGGCCTCAGGCACGAGCAGTGGGGACTTGGCTCATGTTCTCTACCCTCTGCCCATTGCAGCAGCCAGGCCAACCCCTGCCTCTGGACCTGCAGGTCCCCTGCTGCACAGGAGAGGAGCAGGGGTGAAAGAGTCATGCACACGCTTGTCCTCTGTGGCTGGACAGCTGCCCTGAGACAGAGGTTTTGACCTAGACTGTTGAGTTATTTTACCATGTGACAGCAAATGTGGACTGGCCACTGTAAGATGGGTCCTGGTGCTAAAGGCCAACAGGGAGGGGCTGGGGAGATAGCTCCGTGGCACAAGTGCCTGCCTGGCAAGTGCAAGGTTGTGAGTTTGAACTCCAGTCCCACCAAAAAATAAATAAATAAATAAATAAATAAATAAATAAATAAATAAAAAATAAAGGCCAACAGGGAGCTCCAGGAACTCCACAGCATTACCATGGATGTAAGGAGGCCCTCGGAGCAGGGCAAGGATGAGGTAGGAACAAAGCATCTTGTCCCTGCAGGGCTGGCCCTCAGTCACCTGACACAGCCATTCCCTGCAGCCTCCTCCGGTCACCTCTCTGTGTCACCTGCTCCGCCCCCTCCACCCACCGCCTCTGTTGGCACCTCCACTTCACGTACCTCATCATCGCTGGTATCCCTCACCTCCTTGCCCCACCACCTTCTCCATCTCATCACCTCTCCATCCTGCTGCCATTCCATCACTTCCCCATCTCTACCTCCTTCTCCTGGAACCCTGGCCCAGGCTCAGGCATTTCTCAGCACCTCATCACCAGCCCGGAACACCTCCTAGCAAGGACTCTCAGTGGCTAGTGGCCGGGCCGGCCTGCCTCAACAACCTCCCTATGTGAGAAGGGTTGCCTTTGCCCAGGTAGCCCGAGGTGCCCAGCTATTAGCCCCAACAGCTCTCACAAGCTCCCCTTCCTAGATCCAGATGCCAGGCTAGACTCCTTCTTGTCCCTGACCGTTATTCCACTTGACAGGTGACAAGCCAAGCTCAGACAGGTGCAGCAGCTGACCTAACGCCACTTGCTTTTGAGCAGCAGCCTCCCCAGAAGCCCCTGAGCCACCTCGGCACTGTTCCTGCAGCACCCAGTCTCTGATCCAGAAGCAGCTTTGGTGTCCGTGGGGAGCTCCCCAGGGAAGGTCACTGCATCAGCATGCAACTGAAGAAGGTGGGGTGTCAGCCTTTACCCCAGAGGGCAGGAGTTCACCCTGACCACTGCGTTTTCATCCAGACCTAGTCTGCTGAGTTGGTAGGAAGTTTCTCTTGGTCACATGGGGTTCCCACCCCACCTCCCCTGGATGTCACCTCCACTGGAGCATTCCTATGAAGTCCTGTCACCTCCCTGCCCTGGTTCTTGTTGACATGTCCACGATCCCAGTATCATAGTCCTTTCTGGCTCAGGACTCACACCAGAGCTGCACTGGGTCACCTGCTGGGACAGCTTCCTTGGACGGGCAGTTGGCCATTATTTACCCTCAGACCAACTTCCAGCCTCTCCTTGGTTACTGGGTCTCGCACCTCCTGCCTCCTCTTTTTTCAGGCCCCTGGGAGGGCACTGCTGAGGGGCCATTCCTGGAGCAGAGCCAGATGCCCCTGAGACATGGCCACCTGACAACTGAGGGGGACATTCATGACAACAAACCTCAAGCTCCAGCAGAAGTGGCTGCAATAGGCCCCTCCTTCCATTTGGAAGAGGCCCCCTCCCCAATGAGCTCTAGGTCACCGAGGCAGGGGATTTATGCGTTTGCACAGTGTCCCTGGGGTCCCCCTAGTGTCTATTTTTTTGGCTTTTTGAGACAGGGTCTTGTTATGCAGTTCAGACTGGCCTTGAGCTCACTTTTGCAGCCCAGGCTGGTCTTGAACTTGCACTGGCCCTCCTGGCTCAGCCTCCCAAGTGCTGGGATTATAGACATGCGCTGCCATGTCTGGGGAACCCTAGACCTGCCCAAGGACTTGCTTGCCAGTCCTCAGCACACAGACACCTGCATCCCTCGTTCTTTCCCCGCCACTACAAACCATTCCAGGAAACGGTGATGGGAAAGACATTTGGCCCTTGGACCAAATTGCAGAGCTGGAAACGGTCACACAGTCACCCAGGACAGGACTCAGGGGGAAGAGGAGGTGTTTCAGCTGCATATGTATACCCTAAAAATAGCAACATAGTTCAAGCATCAGAAAATACAGAGCTAGGTGTCTAGAGGTGGCCCACACTTGTGTCTCCTGTCAGGACAGCAAGGTGGCCTTTGTTCCAGATTGGCTTCAGACCTCTTCTTCTCTCTCCCGGTAATGTGAACAAGACACTACCCGTGAAAAAACAAACTAAGTGAGTCAATCAATCAATCAATCAATCAATTACTAAAAGGGCTAAATGAGTGAGTGGAAGCTATGTCTGCCAGGAGAAAGAAACACAGTTAAACATAAATCTCTGCTGAGATTGCATTCTTCCCTCTTTTGTGAGCTAACCACACTGTTCACGTAATTTTACCTTTACAGTCATAAGTTGATGCATTTTGTCTATGTAAATATCCACACACACCACGCAGGATTGCCCTGCTGCATGACTGACATGCCTGGATTTTTCTGTTTTACTTCTGTGGTTTCTATTTGCCATATTCTTTTGTCTCCCCATCCTGTCTGCCGCTGGATGGGCCAGCACCTCAACATTCTCTTCTTTTTTTGCTATCCTAGAAGCTGCAGGAGGTATCATTTAGGTAGGTATGTTTGTAAAATAGAAATTTAACCATAAATGTCTATAGCAAAGTTAAAAGTTATTTAGCATTGCTATCCTCCTAAGCAGGCTGTAATTTTCCACCAAACCATAATCCTCCCTAGTCTTCGATATTGCTTTAACATTTCAGTTCTACCTGTTTAAAGAATTTTTTATATTTATTTATTTATTTATTTATTTATTTATTTATTTATTTATTTATTTCTTGTTTCAGAACCTTTGTTTGTTTATTCACTCATTTTTATGGCCACTCAGCCTGCCCCGAGGGCAGGGCTGGCGCAGCATGTGGTGCTGGGGATCGAACCGCGGTCCCTGAAGCCACCCAAGCTTTCCTAAGCAGGGGCTTTAGACCACTGAGCCATCCTGCTGGGCCCCCAATTCTAACTTTTTAACACATGAAATTCATTGCCATTATTTTTATTCTCAGAAAAAAATGGGGGGGGGCAGGGAGATAGCTCAGCAGCATAAGTACCTGCCTGACAAGCACAAGGTCCCCAGTTCTATACCTGGCACCACACACAAAACAATTTTTTTGTTAATACTAGGGATTGAACCCAGGCCCTTTGCACTGAGCTACAACCATTGACTTTTTTATATATTTTTTAAATTTTTTATTTTATTTTATTATTATTTTTTTCTTGTTTCAGAACTTTTGTTTGTTTATTTATTTTTATGGCTGGCTCAGCCTGCCCTGTGGGCAGGGCTGGTGCAGCATGTGGTGCTGGGGATCGAACCGCGGTCCCTGCAGCCGCTCAAGCTTTCCTAAGCAGGTGCTTTAGACCACTGAGCCATCCTGCTGGGCCCTTATATTTTATTTTGTGATAGGGTTTGCTTAATTTCTTAGTTGCCCAGACTGGACTTGAACTTATGGCCCTCTTGCTTCAGCCTCTAAGAGTTCTGGCATTACATGTATATAAAGTTGCCTCTCGCTAAACCTTGATCTTTGGCAATTTTTGCAGGCATGTTTTGTGGGCAACTCTTTCCAAGGCTCTGCACATCTGAAAATACCTACTCAGCCTCACTGGAGTGATAGTTTAGCTGGGCTTAGGGTGCCAGAACACAGCCTTTGCGCCTTTGCCTTGATAGTCTTGCTTCAGACTGCGAGGAATCTGCTGAGTAGCTTCTCTGTGGATAATCTTTCTGTGTTTTGCAGATTTTCAGATTTCTCCTTATCCCAAAGGTACTGCGGTTTCCTCATCATGACATGAATGAGTCGGTGCTTTATTCCCTTCACATCACTCCCCTGAAGACCATGGCCCTTGTTAGTTTCAGACGTTGAAACTGCTCTCTTTCAGAACATCAACGTCCCACCATTCCTACCCTGTTGGAGCCTCAGTCTGCTCCCTAGGCTGCTCAGTGGTAGCTTCTGTTTGAGCTGTCTCATCTGCTGAAATCTACCCCACATGCCCAGTCAGATCTGCTGATGAACTAACTCTTCACTGTGCTCAGCCAAGCACATTCTGTCTGTTGAATTTGTTTATTTTGTTTAAGACAGGGTCTTGCTATGTAGAGGCTGACCTTGAACTCATGATCCTCCTGCCTCAGTCTCCCAAGTATGTCTGCTGACTTTGAAATCTCACCCTTCAGTCTTGCTGGATTTCTAATTAGTTCTTCACGAACACCTGCTTTTATTTTCTGTAAGCCAGTTTGGGCTTCTCAATGTCATGTCTTGTTTGATGACCCACAACACTCCTATTTAAAAATGACTTCTAGGTTGTCCTATCATTTTCATTGTATCTGGAGTGATTTAATAGGCCCAATGGTCAAGTTTCTTGATTGGCTTCATTACCATTAGCATCTCTGTCTCTCCCTCCTCTGTCTGTCTGTCTGTCTGCCTGTCTGTCTGTCTGTCTGTCTGTCTGTCTGCCTGCCTGCCTCACTGCTGCCCCCGCCCCTATTACAGCTACTTGCATTGTCCCTCCTACTGGTCCTGCTGTAGAATGATCAGGTCATTCATAGCTGGGGCAGCCCTCCTACTTGCTAGCAGCTTATTGGGGTGCTGAATCCTCCAGGTGCCAGCTGGAAAATTATGGCTACTTCCTCCCTCCTGGCCAGATGCACAGCTGGGGGAGCCCTGTGGAGACTGTGTATAGAATTGGGCTTTAGCCCCACCTTGTTCTGAGTACAGCGAGATGGTTATCTTTCTGTTTTATTCTGTGATATCTTTTACTTTTTCTCTTTTAAAAGTTTATCTGTTGAGCTGGGGAATGTGGCTCAGTGGTAGAATTCTTGCCTTAGGTGCACACGACCCTGGGTTTGGTCCCCAACACCACACACACACACACACACACACACAGAGGGACCCCCCCCAACAAAACAAAACAAAACTCTTGTTCACCTGTTCTATATGGGATGACTTGAAATATGAACTTAAAAATGCTTTTTTAGAATGTTGTTCTTTGTGCTTTAAATCTTTTACTGTACATCTATTAAAAATAAAAGCTAGTGTAATTTTTCTGTGTCCTGGAATGTAGTGGGCTTAGAGGTTAATTTTTAAAAATAAAACCTCATCAAACTGACCCAAATTGGAGCTTAGTTAGATGTTTTATCTAACAGTAGTAGGCTCTACTGGCTGCCTGCAGGCCACAAGCAATAAATTATGGCCCCCTTTAAAAGTCAGAGGTAACAAAATTTTCTTGACAGACAACTTTGTATCAACCTCTCTCTATTGGAAGCCTCTCTATGTGTGGAAGTTAATTGTTAAATTTTGATAAACTATTTTATTAAATTAAAATGTGGACACAAAAGAATGTGCAGATTAGAAATGTGCAACATGACAAGCGTTCACACGCAGACAGCCCCGTGCACTTCCTCAAGATCGGGTGCAAAGCTGGGTAGGGGGTGGGGTCACCGATTCCAGCTCATCTGTGAGGAAGTAAAGATCTGAGGTCACCACAGGCTTGCTGGGGTTCCAGCTGCTGGTCCCATGCCTGAGGGACAGCTCCGAGTAGCTGGTGCACTGGGGTGAAGGCTAGAAACAGAGAAATAAGCAATTGACATTAAAGTCAGATGGGCCCAGAAGGGATGAAGGAACTGGGAAGAGCAGGGCATAGAGCTGTCCTGGGGCCTCTGGGACCCTGGCACTGTCTTGCTCTGCTGGGTGTTAGCCGTTTTACCTGCTTCCACTTCAGGGTTCATAATCCAGTATTTTAAAAACAAGCAAAATAGAGGCCTCCAGAAGGGCTTACTAATTTTCTGTCTGTCTGTCTGTCCATCTGTCCGTCTGTCCATCTGTCCATCTGTCCGTCCGTCTTTTTCTTCTTTCTTTCATGTATTTGGTACAGGGTCTGGCTACACAGCTCAGACTTTAAGTGACCCTCCTGTTTTCAGCCTCCCCAGCGTTGGGATTACAAGCATGCACTACCACACCAAGTTTAAGTCACTCCCACAGCGCTCACTTGTTGAGACAGTGAAGGGGGTGGGGCTGGCCCGGCATGTGGCCCCAGGGATCAAGCCCCAGTCCCTGAACTTACCTAAGCCAGCGCTTAGTGTGCTAAGCTATCTTGCCAGCTCCCCCTCTTTTTTGTTTTTTAGAAACAGGGTCTCACTGTGTTGCCCAAACAGGCCTTGAACTCTTGGGCTCAGGTGATCCTCCTGCCTCAGCTTCTAGAGCAGCTGCCATTATAGGTGTACAACGTCACACCCAGTCAAATGTTGCTAAATTTTTATTTTGCCAACAACATGCTGTAACACACACACTCTGGGCCAGGGAGAGGGCTCAGCAGCATAAGTGCCTGCCTCTCAGGTACTGAGTGTGATCCCTGGTAGTGGAAATAAAATAAAACAAAATGGAAGGCATACTCTTTGCTACAACAATCATTTTATTTTTTTTAAACTATCTTCATATACACATAAACACAGAGGCAGGAAAAAAAAAGAAAATCTGAATGGGGCTGGGGAGACAGCTCAGTGGAATAAGTGCTTGCCTGATAAGCATAAGGTCCTGAGTTCTATCCCTGGTACCTAAAAAAAAAAAAAAGACCAGCCCCTTCAATATCTTTAGCTTTATCAGAAAAACAAACAGACAAAATAAAACAAACCACAAAACAAAAATCAAAACTTTGTTGCTTTGTTTTTGCTTATATCATCTTACTTTAGACAGGTGAGAACTTGTCCCAGGCTGGTCCCGGCCCTCAGCCTGGCGTCTGGGAATTTGGAGAGTGGAGAATAATCAAAGCCCCTTCCAGCCGATGGGGTGTGGGGTGTGCGCTAGCACCTAGGAAGGCCGGCCAGGCTTAGCAAGTAACAATATAGGCTGTTGCTGGGTGTGGTGGTGGTACACACCTGTAATCCTGGCACTTGGGAGGCTGAGGCAGGTGGATTGTTGCAAGGTTGAGGCCAACTTGGGCTACAAAGTGAGCTCAAGGCCAGCCTGAACTTCATGCAGAGACCTGTCTCAAAAAGGCCAAGAGGCTGGGGAGATAGCTCAGTAGAATAAGTGCCTGCCTGGCAAGTGTGTAGGGTCCTGAGTTCAATCCCTAGTACTGCCAAAAAAAAAAAAAAAAACAAAGGAAAATTTTTTCTTTCTTTTTTTTGGAACCAGGTATCAAACTGTAGTGGTATATCCTCACCCACTCATTCACTGGCTGACACAGCAGGACTTCTGATTCTTCCCCGGAGCAAAAGTGACTGAAAGGTAAACATCTTGAGTTTATTCACAACACACCAGCAGCCCTTAGAATGTGACTAAAAATACAAAAGAGGACTGAGACTCATGGTATATTTTGATCATGGTGTGTGTGTTCGTATGTGTGTTTCAGTGCTAGTGCTGCATTCTTGTAGTACTTTGTGCTATGCTTAGGCTGAAGAAATGGTTTGCTTATCTGAAGTTTAAATTTACTCATAGGTCCTGGATTTGTCAGACAAATCTGGGGACACTTGCCAGGCTCCAGAGATGATGCAGAGGGTACCAGGGGAGCCAGAGTCGACACCAGTGGACAGAGTGGCAGGCAGAGCTCTGGCCACCAGCTCCCGGTGACCCTCAGCCCCCTGCAGCTATAGTCCTGTGGGCGGGCTGCGGCAGAACCATTTCCCAAAACCTCCCTTGGGTCCTGCTTGGCAGGCCCTGTATTTATGTTTTTAATGAAAGCAAATTAAGATTCGCTGACTCCTGAGGATGGCAACCTGATTGCTGGTGTGATAAGCAGAGGCACCTGGCTCTCCTCCCCGGGTAGCCGGCAGGGTCGTCTGCTAGGTTTCCAGCAGGCTGGTTCCCACAGGCCACTTTTCATCCATCATCAAATATTTATCAAATGCCTGGCACCAAGGGCGGCTGGGGGGCCCAGGGCTGAGCCAGGCCCCCTGCCCAAGGCACTGTATTCTCCATGGGGTGCTGTGGGTGCTGTGGGCAGACAACAGCATTACCTTTAATGTGCCACAGCCCTCAGACAGGCATGACTGTTGCAAGTAGGGGAGGAGAAACAGGCTTAGGATGCCAGGGAAGAACACAGGGCTGATCTACTGAAGTCAGTTTCAACAGGGGTCTCTCAGACATTTTCTCAGGATGTTACAAGTCCTATCCCAAGCTGGGTGTGCTGTGCAGGCCTGCAATCTCAGCACTTTGGAGGCTGAGGAAAGAGGATTGCAAGGTTAAAAACAACCTGGGCAATTTAGTGAGATGGTGTCTCAAAAAATAGAATAAAAAGGGTTGGGGATGTGGCTCAGTGCAAAGGCCCTGGGATCAATCTCTAGAGCTGAAAAAAGGAAGAGCAGAAGGATGAAGAGAAGGAGGAGGAGGAGGAGAAGGAGGAAGAGAAGGAGGAGGAGGAAGAAGAGGAGGACAAGGAAGAGGAAGAAGAGGATAAGGAGGAGGAAGAGGAGGAGGAAGAAGAGTCATTCCACAGATACTTCATTGGTTTGGGTGGGTTTCTGTTGTTGTCATTGGTTGCTTTACAGTGCAGGGGATCAAATTACTCTAGGAAAGTGCCCAGCTACACATGAACAGCTTGGCCCCTGGCTAGGCTTTTTTTGTTACCATGTGTTTGCCAGGCAGGTGCTGTGCCACTGAGCTATAGCCCCAGATGGGTAAGCATTTTTAAAAGTTCCCTGGGAGATTCTAACCCAGAGACCACCATGACTGCCCCTGGACACTGAGGCAGGCCAGCGGCAGAAGGGTGGCCGGGCCAACCTCACGGATGCAGCGGGCGAGGGAAGGCAAGAGCAAACAAAGGCTGGGGTGACCCTGTATCGAGATGCAGAGGGGTGCCGACTGCCCAGCTCTGTGGGTCTAGGGCTGCTGGAGTTCCCAGGAGAGAGAACACAGAGTTCATGTGCAGAATGGGGGTCCCCATGGGTTTTCTGCTGCTCTTTCTCTGGGCCCTCTAACTCCACCCCACCCACACACACACACACCAAGCTTTAGCCCACTGTCAGGGAGGAAGCCGGCCCTTCCCCTTCCTCACATCCTGGGCACAATGTTTTCACCTGAAAGCTCAGTCTGGCTCATCCTCAGGGAGGGAAGGTGCACAAATGCCAGAGGTGGTGAGGTCAAGTGGAAAGTGACAGGACAAAGAGACCAGGCCAAGGGTTGGAGGAGGCTTTGTTTGCAGGCCTGGCTGGCCTTGAGGCTGTGTGCCCTGTGCCCTGCCATGGCTGATGCCCCTATGCCCGTGTGACTCAGGGAAAATGTGCCTGCCTGGTTTCTCAAAGGAAGACTAGTGAAACCCCTGTGGTGCCTTATGAAAAAAAAAAAAAAGATTGTGGTCAAATAAGTTTGAGAAGTACTGCATGCCATGGCTCTGCTGACCTCTCAGCACCTATTCAATGCTCTGAGAAGCCCTGCAAAAGAGAGAAGCCTATGAAGACTTTTTTTTTTTTTTTTTCTCTCCTTGTTTGGAGTCCTGGAGATGGAGCCCAGGGCTTCCCAAGTGCTCTACTGCTTGGCCACTGCTGCCCTTAAGGTTCTCATAGTGCTTAAGGACTGCTCTGCTCTGTGACTTCGGAGCCCCCTTTTCTCTAGGGGTGATGACATCTCTGAACCTTGTGAACCTACCTGGGAAGTGGGCAGGAGCTGCGTAGGAACCATGGCTGCTGGGGGAGTCCCACTGAATGATTCCCTGAAGAAGTCAGGGTGGAGGTGTCATTAGGGTTTTCTGCATCCAAGTTAGTCTTGCAGTGAGCCACCCACCCAGGGCTGTGGGTGGGAGAGAGGTCCTTACCTGTGGGCCCACGTGGTGGGAAGGGCCATGCAAACCCATGGCTTCTCCCTGGGTGGCTCAGTTCACACTGGAGGCCTGGCCTGGGACAACCAGGGTGTTCTGATCCTCAGGTGCTAGTGTCAGGTCAGTCGGATTATAGGCAAAGCTCAGGCCTGGCACACAGTCTCTGGTCATTTGTCCCTTGCCTTGTGGTCAAGCAGGAAAATTGCCTTCTGAGGCTTTTGCAACTAGCAGGCCAAACTGCCCAAGTCCAGGGGAAAAGATTGTTTAAGGTCCTGGTAACAGGGAGGATCCCTTGTTCTTGTGTCTGTCACCTCCTGGTGCTGGGGACATAAACTTGGGCTTCCTGCCTGTCAAGTAAGTGTTCTGAGCCACACCCCTAGTCCCAATAGGGAGAGTAACTGCAAAAGATTTCATTGATTTCAGATAAAACAATGGAACCTTTTAAAATACATCAACGATAGACATCCTCCAAAGAGGGTCCACGAATAAAAATAACATCATCTATTCACATGTTCCTGGGTATATCAGTATATGCAGCATGTATATCTAATTTTCTTCAGATTATGAAGGCAAAATATGTTCACTGTAAAAACTGAAAAACACAATGAAGGGAGTTGTCCATCAGCCCATCACTGGCAGGTAACCACAGTCAACAGTTGGTGTATTATTTTCTTGTTTTCCTTTTTTTTTTTTTTTTTTTGGAGACAGGGTCTTTCTGTACATCTATGGATCCAGGCTGACCTTGAACTCTATTTGTAGCCCAGGCTGGCCTCAAACTCAAAGTGATCCTCCTGCCTCAGCTTCTCAAGTGCTGGGATTATAGGTATGTGCCATCATGCCCAGCTATTTTCTTATATTTCTATGCTTTAATTTTATTATGTTTTATTTTCTCTGTATGAGTAAAATCTTCTGTATATTTAACCTTCCTCTAAAATATGGGGCCCGGCAGGATGGCTCAGTGGTCTAAAGCGCCTGCTTAGGAAAGCTTAGGCAGCTGCAGGGACTGCAGTTTGATCCCCGGCACCACATGCTGCACCAGCCCTGCCCTGAGGGCAGGCTGAGCCGGCCATAAAAGTAAATAAATAAACAAACAAAAGTTCTGAAACAAGAAAATAAATAAATAAATAAATAAAAATAAATAAATAAAATGTAACTGACTTATGAGAAATCCATGTGACATAAAACTCAATATTTATTTATTTGGTAGTAACGGGAGTTGAACCCAAGGCCTTCACATGGAGGAGGCTACATCCCCATCCCTTTTTATCTTGAGACAGGATCTCATTAAGTTGTTATTGAGGCTGGGCTAGAACTTGCAATCTTCCTGCCTCAGCCTCCCAGAGTTCTGGCATTCCAGGCCTGTGCCACTTTCCCCAGCTAAAATTTACCATTTGAAAGTAGTATTGTGTGCAATCTTGCTCTTGTACAGTCGCCATCTCTGTCCAGTTCCAGGGTGTTCCCTGTGGCCTCCCTCATGTGCTGCCTCCAGATCAGAGAGCTGATCCTTTTACCTGTTACCTCGCATCTCCTTGTGTCACGTGTGTCCCTGAGCAAGCGAGGTTCATACACTCTCGGATTTACCTTTGACCGAGAATCTGCTATTTCCTGAACACAGTGCCCTGCAGGCTGTCCCTTGCACAGCCTGACCTAGATGACTCACATGTGCTGTTTGTAGCCCAGGCCCTGCCTCGGCACCCATGATCACCCCCTCCCCCGCAGCCTGCTCTCCGGGAGGTACCCTGAGCAGGTGCACCCGATACTGGCCTGTCTTCTGCTGCTGCTTTCCTTTCTCTGCTAAAACCACTGCTGGTGACCCTGTTACTGCAGCCTGAGCCCTGAGCCTTCCCTCAAACCTTGTTGTCTCCAAGGGGCAGCAGCCCTCAGTTCCAGGTGATTTAATTTCAACCCTTTCTCCCAAATATTCCCATCTCTCCATCGCCCACATGTGGTGGAGGTTGGCACCTCCCCAGGCATGAAGCCCTGTGGCTCCAGCTCCTGAAAGAGCCTCATACACGCAACAAGGCGCCAGTCATCGGGCAGATCCAAGCCTGAGATGGCCACAGAGGCAGTGCAGAGTCAGCAGTGAAGATGCTGAGCTAAGCAGGTCCAGACCTGCCAAGCCCAACATGTGAAGGACAGGGATGGGCACGACCTCCGGAAGCCCATCAAGGCCAAGCCTGCTCTTTAGCCCTGGAAAGCCAGGGAATCAGCAGGGAAGTAGACCAGAAAGCTGACAGCAAAGAGGACAGAAAAGGAAGGTGAAGGCTGTGACATAGGGAAAAGCACTGAGTGGGGACAGCTGGAGGCTCACAGCTCTCACTTCTGACGCCTGTGATGGGAAGACTCACAGACCAGCATGCTGGCCAGAACCCAGAGGACAAGTGGCTCCTGAGACAGCCACAGCAATCCCTGCCTGCCTCCAGGTTTTCATGGCCTTGACTGGCCCCTTAAAACCCCAGTGTGGGGCCAGCAAGATAGCTCAATGGACTAAGTGCCTGCTTAGGCAAGCACAGGGACTGGGCTTTGATCCCTGGCACCACATGCTGCACTGGCCCTGCCCCAGGTGCGCTGAGCCAGCCACCAAGTCCAGGCATAATGGTGCACACCTATAACCCCAGCACTGGGGAACTGGGGAGGCTTAAAATAGGAGGATCACTACAAGTCTGAGCTGTATAATGGGACCCTGTACCAAATACATTAAAAAAACAACAGAAACAAACAAACAAACAAAAAAACCCAGCATGGCTGATCTTGTCTCCAAATAATTTTTTTTTAAAAAAAGAGCTAACTAAGGATATAGACCCAGTGCAGGGGGCTTAGGGTTTAGTCTCTAGTACCATCTTCTGCTAACAAAACAAAACAACTTTGTAGTTAAGGACCCTTGTAGTTAAGAGCCTCAGAGAAACGGAACTCTGCTAAGATGCTAAGAGGTAGGAATCATGGGAGCTGGGAAGCGGTTCTGTCCCCAGTGGAGGTCTCAGGTGATAGGTAGCCTTAGCCACCACCCCAGCTCCTGCTGGGAGAAACCCTGGCAGAAGGTCTCACTGAGCTCCTGACTTCAGAGACAGCAGGCGAGAGGTCTGCATGCTACAGGATGCTGCTGAATCCATATTACCAGGGTAGCAGTGGTCTGTGGCTAATACCCCTCCCAGGCACCCTTGCTGCTTCCTCAGGGCATGGGGCTTTGGGGTTCAACTTGTGCTCAGAGCCCCTAGGTTCCCAGGGTCGGGTGGGGCCCACAGGACAAGGCGGTAGCCATATGTCCTTTCTCACCCAGATGTGGAAATGACTTTTAGGTCTTCTGTTGGTCACAGCCAAGCCATAGTCCCTCCCAGAGCCACAAGGAGGAAGGAGCCTAGGTGCTTGCTGTAAGAAATGCCAAGGTCAAGTGTCAGCAAAGTGCAGAAGGTGAGAGACCCTTCTTCTGTTAAGGGCCAGAAGCCTCTTCCATTTCTCCTGTCTCCTCCCAGTTGCTGCAAGGACCCCTCCTTTCGCACGGTCCTTTCACACACAGGTGCTTCTTTCATGTCAACTTGAAATCCACTTTACCAGGCAAAAGCCTCACCCAGAAAATGTATGCACGCACATATGCACACGCTCATTCTACACGTTTCCCCTATTATAAATCTTTCTCTGAGGGTTTCGGCTTCATTTTGTTGTTTTTAGTACCAGGGATGGAGCCCATGATGTGGACTTCTGCCACTGAGCCACACTCCCAGCCCTTTAAAAATTTAGTTTTTGTCGGGCGTGGTGGCGCACGCCTGTAATCCCAGCACTCGGGAGGCTGAGGCAGGAGGATCGGTGCGAGTTCAAGACCAGCCTGGGCTACAAAAAGTGAGCTCAAGGCCAGCCTGAACTGCACAGCGAGACCCTGTCTCAAAAAAAAAAAAAAAAAAAAAAATTTAGTTTTTAAAATTTGATACAGAGTCTTGCTAAAGTTGCCCAGGCTGGCTTTCATCTGGAGATCCTGCTGCCTCAGCCTCCTGAGTGGCAGGAAGAAATGTTCCTTTGGATTTGTGGAAGGTCTGTCACCATGGGTGCTGGCCAGGGGAGAGGGAGGCAGTTTTGCTGGCTCTGAGGGGAACTGTGTGCCAATGGGTGGAATACTTCAGAATCTGTGGCAGCTGGCCTCACACTGCAGGCCTGTGGCCGGGCCTTTCCCCACCGCCTCCCTCCTCAGTTTCTGGAGCCCCCAGGTCCCAGATATGCACGGGACTCCCCTGCTGGAGCTCTGCCTCTCTGGCCCCATTAGCTCCGTCCTGGGCCTCTGGGATCTGGTTAGGCCTTGGCTGGGCAGATTTGTGTCAGAAGGGGCACCACTGGGCACCCGCGCCTCTTTCTTCTGTAAACAAGTTTCCCACATCCAGCCGGAAGTGACAGGGCTTCTCAGATTCCGAGAAAGGGAAAGGAGAGGGAGAATGGAAGGGGATTTCTGGCAGTGTTGTCCTCCGCGGGATTTGGGAACGCCAGGCAGTAGCGCTGCGCCCCTGGGGGGAATTCGCCAGCACTCGCGCGCGTCGCCCACCCCCAGCTTCTTTCTCCCCTGGGCGTCTGGAACAGGCGGTCACCAGGTTCCCCGTGATCCGCAGCATCCGCGGCGCCACTGCGCTGCTGCGCCCTGCCCGCTGCCAGGAATGGGCCGACTTCCCGTCACCTTGGCTACCTGGCAAATCCCTACCGATTCTGTAGAGCCCTGTTTGGGCACCAGCTCAATGCAACTCTTTCACAACCTTCCAGACATAATTAATCACTTTCCTCTATGTCCACTAAAAAGACAACCGTTTTATTATGGAAAAACAAAAAAACCAAAAACCACAATTGGTAGGAGTTGAAAAGTAAAGCAAATTCTTTTATACATTGCTGTGTAAATCACCTGAATTGTAAAGACAGTGGTCTCCGTGTTTGCCCCTCTACAACTGAAGTACAGATCAAATGTCAAGAGTCTCAGAAACTGTCATCAAGCCCAACGCACCCATTTTACAGAGGCACAAACTGAGGCACCCGATCATAAGTACAGTTTGCCTTCTGGATTATCAGAAAAGCAGTGATGCGAGTACAGTACCTACCTGTACGTCCTGCCCTGCCCTGCCCTGCCCCGGCTCAATAAATCAGCGTGCCCACCCTGCTGCACGCTCCCTCCGCTCGCACTTTCATTGGGCCGGAGCCCGGGCCGAGGTCCCACTTGCCGCCCATATCCGGACGCCGAGTGGCAGTGATCTCGAGAACTGACTCCGTGCGCCACGGCGGGACCCCTTGACTAGGGCAGAGCTCCAGGGCTCCCTGCAATTTAGCCCAGTGCGGGCCCAGGTGCGGCGCGCCGGACCGGGCGGGGCGGGGCGCGCACCTCCGCGGGGCGGGGCGGGGCCGGCCGGGCCCCTCCTCCCTTCCCCCTCCCGCCTCCCGCGCCCGGGATCTGCGACCCAGGAACCCGCGCCCCGCGGCCTTGCCGCCACACTTTTCCTGGGAGCGGCCGCGGCGGCACCATGAAGAAGTCGTACTCAGGTGGGCTCTGCGCCCGGCGTGGGGAGGGTCGGTGTCCCCCACGACCGCGTCTCACCTGCTCACTGGTGCTGGTAGCGGCGAGGCCGCGGGAGCTGCGCGGGTGCAGGCGCGGAGACTCCAGGACCAGCTCCGAGTGCCCGGCGGGGGTGACGCAGTCTCCTCCCCACGGTCAGGTCCACGGACGCTCGAGGCATTGAGCCCGAGCCGCGACGCGCCGTCTCCCTCCTAGGCTCCATGTAACTGCTCCCGCGCCGATCCGGGCCGCCCGGGGCTGGTATCACCTCTGACATTGGCCCAGGGTCTCCAGTCCGGGTCAGTCAGCCGCTGCTGGTTCAGATGTCTGAGGGGCTGTCTTGGGGACGCGCCCTCCTCCCCGCCCTCCTCGTCCCTTGACCCGAATCGCTGACTCCCGGGCGCCGCCTGCCCCTCCGGCTAGGTGCTTTGGGCGCCTGGCTGAGTGGCTGCTGGTTAGAGGGGTCTCCTCGCGGTTGCCCCCAGGGCTGATGGTCCAGGCCGCAGCATCCTTTCCACACGGTATGCTCCAGAGCCCTCTACCTGATGGGCTAGGGAACCACCCTCTTCCATGAGGGATCATCCAGCAGCTCCCAGTTTGACAACTTGGGCTCATCCTTCAGGTCTCACAGCTGGCTGGCGTCCTGACCCCACTCCAACGGGTGCCACCTTACCCAGGTGCAGGGGGCCAGGCCGGCTCTGCGGGGAGTTACACGGGGTGGGGGTGCTTGGTAGTCATCCTTCTGTTATTCAGCAGTTCCATTTCACAAACAGGTCAAAGGAGACCACGTAAGAGCCATCCTGCTGTCTCTTTTTCTTTTTCTCTCCTTTACACCTTTCTCTTATGAGTCAGGCAGGATCCTTTGTCTTCAGTCCTGGAATAATAAGCAGCACCTCCCCCTCTGCTGACCCTGAGGCCTTCTGTTTATATTTGTCCTTAACCCATTTGGACCTAAAGTTTTCTGCTAAGGACTGGGTGAGGTGAATTACTTTTTATTGATAGGAGGACAGAGTCCTGGGACTTATTTGGAGCCAGAGAAATTATTCAAGCCACCCCTCTGTCTTGAGGCTATTTTCACTTTTCTCTTGCTTTTCATATTCAGGAACAAAAATAAATAATAAAGAATACCTTGTCTCAATAAGGCCCATTCAGAACTTCCCCTAAAATTCCCTTCTGGGTCAGTAGCTTCAGATTTCAGTGTTCGGTTGGTGTTGCAAACATGCCCTTTGGACACTAAGTGTGAACTAGCTCTATCTCTGGAGCTCCTTTGCAGATCACGCATTGGTGGGCTGGTGGGGGAGAGGGGCTTCCAGGTGGCATGGGCCTGGGAATGGTGCTGGGCCTCCCACCCTCCTCAACATGCTCCGGATGCTTGGGATGGTTGTGGGCATCGCAGGCCAGCAGCCTGAGCTTCTCCTGTGCTCTCTGGTCTGGAGGGGACTATGTTTGCTCTTGGCCTGGCTTCCTTCATCTCCTGCTGGAGGTCTGGATGGTGGATGTCCGGATCCTCCCAGGTCTTAGGTCCTCAGCGTTTTCTCAAGGATCCTCAAGAAGACACTGCAGGAGCAGCCCCTAAGTCCCCAAGTCTGGGGCCTCTTAGCTCCCTGTTCTTCTCTCCCATGCTGGCCCCACCTCCAACACAGGTACATTTTCTGTTTAAGGATGAAACTTGTTGCAGTAGGTGGAAGTGGTAGAGTTTAAAAGCAGGCTCTGTGGCTCCTTATATTTACCTAAAGGGGTGGGGCCCTCATACTATGGGCAGAGGGAGGTCCTGTTCCTCACCTGGCAGTGATCCCAGGCTCGTGGGGTCACCAGGCTGCAGTTGTATGGATGGTGCTGCTGGGGAGAGGAGCTCTTGCCCTATGTCTGTGTCCCCAGCATCCTGCAGCTAGTCTGTCCTGAGTAGGACCACTTGCTGAAGCCAGATTGGTCCCTAAGCAGCCACCAACACTATGAAATTAAGGGAAGTAGCAAAGAATGTTAGAAATCTCCCTAGTGTCTGAGAATCCAAGGCCAACCAGGAAGGATTTAATTTTTTCCCTAGACTGAGTGGGATTAGTGCTTTGGACCTATTTATGGGCTTAGAAACCCGTGGCCTGGTTAGCACAGTGCGGTTAGCGGAGCCTCTGAGTTTCAGCCCAGAGTGAGAAGTACACTGGGGTGGCTGAGCACCTGTTATGTGTTGGGGACACACAAGGCCAGAACTAGATGGGACATCAAGCTGGGAATAAGAGGTGGTCCTTGCTGGCTTGCTCACTGGGGAGGCAGGGTGCATTGTGACCCTGCATCATTGCCACCCAGCCTCTGAGCACTAGAGCCCAGGAATGTGCAGGAGGCCCTGGAAAGGGGTGGGGGCCTTCAGGGGAGGTGAAAGGGAGCTGGAGCTCAGGGGTTGAAGAATGGAGTAGTGGAGAATGAAGAGTTCTTCTGGCCAGGGCCAAGCACAGTTGCTGCAGGGTGCAGGGTGCAGGGTGCAGGGGTGGGAGCCGGGTGCAAAGGCTCGAGGCTTTTTCCTTGATGCACTTCACTCGTGCCCCCAGTGGGCCAGCCGGCTCTTGGTAGTGTGGCCTAGTGGCTAAGTGTGATTGCCTAGGGTCCTCAGGGTTTTGGAATGAAATCTCAGGCTGCTACTTTCCACTGTAGGGACGTGAGGTATTTAATCTCCTGTGTCTCATTTGCTCATTTATTAGTTAAATGGGGGTGATGCTAAGTTGTGAAGCTTAAGTGACTTCTTATGTGAATAAGCTGGGATTTGCCTGCTCTGTGACTTGTGGAGGGCTGTGCTGCCCCCCATCCCCCCAGGACATTCATGAGCTTCCTGGCCCTCCTTGCCTGGCCTGGCCTGGCCCCTCTGTGCTGGACTCAGCATCAGTCTTCCCCCTTCCTGTCCCTGGGACGTGGAGCTTGGGCCTCTGGCATATATAGATCCCATACGATGTCCCTGGCTTCCTACCAGTCCCCTGTGACAGGTGGCAGGGGACTGAGCCGAAGCCCACCAGCCCCTAAAGCAGGGTGAATGTCTGTGTGTGTGTACCTGGGAATTGCTCTGGGATCCCTTGTGGGGGTCAGGAGACTGTTGAAGGGCTGCTGTGAGGTTCTGGCTGGGAGGAGGCCACACCCAGAGGACGCACCTCGGAGTGTGTGTGGTGCTGCCTGTGAAGATGCAGGCTCCCCAGCCAGTGCTCCTAGAAGAGGAGGACTGTGCCCTCCAGGAACACTTACTTCCGAGTTAGCTCCCCAGGTGACAGGGAGAGAAGGGTGTGAACACAGGGCTCTTGGCTCTGCTCTACCTGCAGCTCTGTGGTGGCTCCTGCTGCTTCTTGTCCTAGCTTGTCTGCTCTGGTGCATTCAGGGGACTGGCAGGAGAGAGCCTCCCAGTGCAGCTATTCTGTGGCTCTGTGGCCCTCTCGGCACCCCGAAGGTCCCCAGCTGGAAGAGCTGGCTGAGCTGAGTCCTGGGTCAGTCTTGTCCCTAGTCAGGGGTAGAGGCGGGAGGGCACAGCAGGCATGAACGGATAGCTGGCCTCCCCACCCTGCCTGCTTCCAGCCCACAGGATCTACGCAGCAGCCAGCCTGCCTGTCAGCTTCTCCCCAGCCTGTAGAGGGGGGCCAAGAGCTGAGTGTAGTGCACCTGGGTTTTAGATGGCTTCTAGAACCTTTGTGTGACTAGTACAAGCCAGACCATGGGCAGAGGGCACACTGCACTGTCGCTTAGGAGTGGCAGTCAGCAGCCCACGTCTAGGTGGGGGCCCTGGGAGGCCTGCATGTGCTAGGAGTTCCCAGGTGGGAGCCTGCAGGATATCCGGTCTGCAGCTCCACAGAGGGAGGCATTGTGTGTGTTCCTCATGGTCCCCTGCCTGAACCTGCCCTCCTCAGATATTGTCCTACCTGTCCCAGTCTGCCCCAAGGGCCCCACATGGCTAGACCAGAGGCGGTCCTTGTTCTGCATGTTTGTCCCTGGGCAGTGTTGCGTGGGCTCTGCAGTTTGCTTAAGATGTCCCTGATAAGGAATGTTCAGGACACACCGGGACAAGCAGGGCCTTGAGTGGGCCCAGAGCTGCAGATCGTGGGCGGATCCAGCTAGCCTGTGGCTGCAGGAGGGCAGAGGACCCTAGAGAGAGGTCCCAGGCCCCAGGGTGTGAGCCTTTGGGGTGGGGAAGGAGGTAACTGACTGGCTTTCTCTCTTGTTTGTTGGGGCTGTTACCTTAGAAACCTCCTTGGGTAGGCTGTTGTCAGGGATTAACAGAGGATCAGAGGGTGCAGTTTAGGTCCTGTGCTCCTGGAGATACTGCCTGTGGAGTCCCCTTGGCAACTGCTGGAAGCCTGGACCAAAGGGAGTCTGTTTCAGTGGGCCCAGAGGCCTGGCAGGGAGCCGCCATGGTGCCAGGGGCTGGGTCCTGTGACCATCACACTTGTGTGCTGTTGAGCATCCCTGGAGACAGTGAAGTGTCCTGTTGTAGGTAGGTTGGTCACCCCTACCCTGTCCCTGATGGGACAGCTGTGTCAGGTTCTCCTGAGGTCCTGGCCCATTTTGATTCTTTGCGTGGATTCAGTCATTTGTTTCAAAACTATCTGCAGGGCCCTGCTAAGTGCCAGGCTGTGTTCTGGCTGTATCCTGGTGGCTCTTGGTACCAGGTCTCCAGGGTGGCCTGACCTTGGGGCCCTAGGGGGTGTGACCACTCTGCTCCCAGCCCAGTTTCTGCCTGCCTTATCTCCATCACCCCTCTCTGGGTGCTAACCCATTTGCAGCTGCCCTGAAGGGGACACTGAGCTGCTGTCACAGGGGCAATGGCATCTCCCTGGGTATCTTTGCTTGTGAGTAGCTTCTCAGCAGCCATGGAACAACTGAGCTTTGTCCCAGGCCTCCTCTGACCTGGTTCTCCAAAGCGTGACAGTTGGCAGCCTGAAAGCCTCCAGGACAGGAAACAGGAGCAGCACAGGGAATGAAAGACAATCTCAGCTTTGGGTTGCCGAGTGGCCCTTGGACCTGGGCTGTTTGTCCTCTCTGGCAGGCACCCAAGTTAACCTCCAAGCCCCAGGGTCCCCCCATGCACCTCAAAGTTTTTTCCTGAGCTAAAGACTTACCAGCTCCTCCTGCATTACTTGGCCTGGAGTTTGAGAGGAGGGGCTGAGGTGGGGGCGCCTTTCTTCCTGGTGGTGGACAGGGCTTCAGTCTTTGCTAAGATGGGCTGTGTTGCCCTCTTCCTGGCTCCTAGGGAGGCCTCGTCCCTCCAAGGCCTCTGGTGAAGCCTAGGCCATGTCTGGGAGCCTCTGGGCCTCCTAGCACTGCATTTGGGAGGCAGGGAATGGGCCACAGCAGCCAAGGAAGCCCCCGAGCACTGTGTCCGGGCACCCGGCCCTCCACGGGCCAGGCATGTTGGGGCAGTGGCGACGACTGTCTGCTTGATTTGAGCTGGGCTCCAGGTAAGTGTGGTTACCTGGGAGGGCTGGGCAGGGAGAGCTGGCAGCCCGCCGGGCCTTGTGCAGCAGATCAATCAGGTCCACATCCCAGGGCCTCTTTTCACAGGCTTCCCATAAATTATAGCTCCTGTTTCCATCAGGATCAGATCCCAGCAGGGGCATAACACTGCTGTAATCCAATCGACTTGGAAGTGGGTGAAATCCAACCTCTGTCGTCTTCCAGCTTGCTAAGGATTCAGCACAGAGATTGGGGGAGTTGTTTGTAAAATTCACTAACTATTACATGACTTAGGGTCTGTAGCCATTAGGTTGGGTGTGTGTATAGGGGGTTATTATCCAGAGGTGACCCAGGTGTGCAGATAGCAAGAGGCACCAGGGTGGAACAGGAGCCAGGAGGCAGCATCATAGGTGTGGAGGAGGAGAGGAAGGAGGAAAAGGAGGAGGGGAGGAGCAGGAGGGGGTGGTGGTGACTTCTCATCAGTGTTGGCATCACACTGCCTCCTGGGCCAAGGTGTGGCCCCCTGCACCTAGGGGGGGTGCGTCATTCTGGATAGCAGAGCTTCCTGGTAGCTGGGAGTTAACCCTTCCTGCCAGGCCTTGACTTGGTCATTTTCTTTTTTCTTTTAAGGAATATTTTCTGCAACACACACTGTGTGTCTCTTCTTTCTTTGGCTTTTTGTTGTTACTGTTGGCTGGCGTCAGTTGTATACTGTTACTTATTGCCAAGTAATGAGACCAGGAAGCTGAAAGGGAAAATTCAACCATTCCAGGGTTTGTAATGCTTCCTTTTGAGTTCCCTTTGGGGCCTGTCCCCACATGTGCACTGCAGGTCACTGAATTATCAGAGGTGTAGAACATGTTTTCAGAGTTGAGTATTCCCCAGGGTCTCACTGCGCAGCCTGGACTTGTAGTGATCTTCCTGTCTCAGCCTTCTCAGCCCTGGGACTACAGGCATGCGACACCACACCTGGACTTGGCAGCCAGCTCAGTGTGCCTGAGGACAGGACCAGCAAGGCCAGTGGCTCCAGGGATTGAGCCCTGGTCCCTGCACTTGCCTAAGCAGGTGTTAAGTCTGCTGAGCTATCTAGCTTCCTTCCTTCCTTCCTTCCTTCCTTCCTTCTTTCCTTCTTTCCTTCCTTCCTTCCTTCCTTCCTTCCTTCCTTCCTTCCTTCCTTCTTTCCTTCTTTCCTTCCTTCCTTCCTTCCTTTCGTACTAGGAATCAAACTCAGGAATTAACACTTGCTACAAAGGCACTGCCCCACCGAGCTAAATCTCAGCCCAGATTTCATTATTTAATGTTTAATTCTGTTTTTGTTTTTGTGGTACCATGGATTGAACTCAGGACCTTGCATTTGCTAGGAAAGGGCTTTTTCTACTGAGCTATCTCCCCAGCCCCTGATGTTTAATTCTGCTATTTTCAGTGGAAATCAGATCTCGGGCTGGCCTATCACTAGCACTTTAATGGCTTTTTGGAGTGGGTGGCCCATCATACTGACCCTGCTTGCAGTGGCTTTTGGAAAGGGTTTGCTGGTGTGCACTGTGTTCCTGACCATGTGGGCCAGGACAGTGCTGGGCAGGTGCAGACTTGACCTGATTGATGTCTTAGCTGCTCCTCATAGCTGTGGGACAGGGGCTGGTTGGATACTGGCTTCTGTCCTGAAGCTTTCTGTCTTCAAAGAAATTCTTGGGTCTACTTGCTTTATGGCTGTCTTTGTCTCCAATAATAGTCACAGAGAGGCTGTGTGTGTGTGTGTGTGTTCGTCCATCCAAATAGTTAATTTCAGAAGACATTAGCCAGGGTGAATGTCTTCTGTAGCTAGCATTCCTGAAGTTGCCTACAAAACTATAAATGACCATAGCTTTTCATTAACATATCTTTTTTTTTTTTTTTTTTTTTGCTTTTCAAGATAGGGTCTTGCTGTGCAGCTCGGGCTGGCCTTGAACTCACTTTGTAGCCCAGGCTGGTCTTGAATTTGCAATGATCTTCCTGCCTCAGTCTCCCAAGTGCTGGGATTATAGGCATGCACTACCACACCTGGCTTATTAACATATCTAATGGATAGAAAATGCCACCTGACCCTTAGCATGTGTGGCCCCTTCCCCAGCCTCAAAGGTGTACCTGTTCCCCAGGAGTGGGCTCCATTTCCCTGGGACAACCTGAATTCCCAGTCTGGAAGACAGGTCAAATGTCCCAGATACTTTAGCTGGTGACTGCTTAACCTTCCCAATGTTTATTTGTGCGCCAATTTCTTTTAGAACCTTGCAGTTCCTCAGGACAGTGGACAAGGTTCTCGCCACTTTGCTCCCCTTGCCTTAACCTTGCCTTAGCTGCAGTTCTGGCTAGTCGTGCGTCTTCCTGCTGTATGGTTCATCCTTGTGTTGTAGCCCAGGGACCTGACAAAGCTGGAGTGAAAATATTCACCTCTTGGGTGCCTTGGGTGTCTGACGAGCAGCTTCCTATGCACTGGGGTGCCCCCATGGCTCTTTCGAGTTGGTCAGTGTGTTCTGACCTCTAGCTAATTTTCCCCAGCAGGAGGCTCACACAGCTCTGTGACTTGGCTTTGGCTGTGTAGTTATGTCTAGCAAAGGACACGAGGATGCCTTGAAGGTCTGGAATAGAAGGACGTAAATATGGGGAGTTTTCCACACAGATAGAATAGCCAAAAGCCAAATAAGAGCTAGAGGAGCCAATAGGGATCAGAGCAGGCATGTGGAGGACCTTGGATGGGATCTCCAGGACCTCAGTGGGATCCCCACAACCACTGCCATGAGAGAAAACACTAGTAAAGTTTATAATTTGTTATTATCTTATTCTAGAAGATTATGGTCATATTATATATTATATATTTTCAGCCCTCTAATTGTAAATTTGGTATCAAGTATCATGAGCATCACAAAATCCAAAAAAAGTATTGATCAACTGCCTTGCTATTATGTAGCCAAGGTAATATTTTTCATATATATATATTTTGGCACCACTTTGTATCCTAAACTTCTAATATTATTTTCTATTGAGAGAATAGAAAATTACTGATTGATTGCATAATTAAGTTTTACATTTCACTTTTGGTAGCTGGTATGCCTAATTAAATGGAGATTAGCTGAATGTGTTGGTGGACACCTGTAATCCCAGCTAGTTGGGAGGCTGAGGCAGGAGGATTACAAGTTCAAGCCCACCTTGGTCAATATTTCTCTTTTTTTGAGATGGAGTCTTACTATGCAGGTCAGGCTGGCCTGGACTTGATGTGTAGGCCAGGCCAGCCTCAGACTCATGGAGATCCTCCTGCTCCAGCCTACTGTGGTGTGTGTGTGTGCTTGCATGGTCCTGAGGTCAGCTCCAGGACTTTACCCATGCTGGGCAAGCACTCTACCACTGGGCAACATCCCCAGCCTCTGCTGCAGTGTCTCGCCCTACATGTATAAGTTTTTTCCTAAGTTCTATTTGATGTGCTCACTATCAAGAATGAAATAGTGTGGGGGGCCAGCAGGATGGCTCAGTGGTCTAAAGCGCCTTCAGGCGGCTGCAGGGACCTTGGTTGGATCCTCGGCACCACATGCTGCGCCAACCCTGCCCTTGGGGTGGGCTGAGCCGGCCATAAAAATAAATAAACAAAAGTTCTGAAACAAGAAAAAAAAAAAAAAAAAAGAATGAAACAGCAAGGGGAGCTGAGGTCTTTGCAGTTGACCTGGCACACCCTGTTTATACTTCTGATCAGAGAGGCGTTCTGTTTCGACTCAGCGTGGAAGAGAATCGAATCCTTTGCTTACAGCCTACCTCTAGTGGTGGGAATAATTTTCCATAGATTTGCTCCTGGCCCCGTATGTTTCAGACCCTGCTCACATTTTTCCGGCGCCAGGCACTGCGGGACATGTTCATGTCTGATGGTTTTGGATTCTGCACGGTAGTTGGAACTGGATCTGGGTGAGGAGCGAGTGTTCCTGGAATCCGTTTCTACCTTGGGATGTCAAGCAGTCACTGAGCAACACATGGAAATAGCTGGGAACTATATAAATATGCCCCCATTTCAGCCAAGCTAAATACTTCTCCAATTGAGCTTCTCCTTGGCAGGAGTCTCCAGATGCTAACGATCCTTCACTGCCATCTCACCCAGGAGAAGGTGTGCTGGGCAGGAACTTGGAGTGGAAATAAACTGTGACTTTAACCAATTGTAGTTAAAATAGTTTCCATCTTGTGAATCTTACAAAAAAATTTTATCCATGTGAACCCATGGCTAGGGCCCTTCTGCCTGCTTTGAGAGGGACCCACGTGGGTGACATATCCTTGGTATGATTGAAGAATTAGCACTGGTGACAGGCAGGGAACTGCCCCTGTCCCAGCTCGGAGGTTTGGAGGGAGTCCTGCTCCCACAGAGCAGGGGCCAGGGGCCTTTGTGGGAACCAGGACAAAGACAGAAACAGAAGTCCCAGCATCTATGGACTCTGTCCAAGGCAGATGGGGGTGAGACACCCTGGCCTCCCCTTGTCCTATCTTCCCATCCTCCCCAGATACCCTGGTGGGATCCAGCCCGAGGCCAGAGGACCAAGCTGTAGACCAGACACTGCCCACAGCCATCTACTCTTCTGCCATGCCAAGAAGGTGAGGGGAAGTGAGGAATGGAGGGTACCGGGCAGGATCAGCACTGTGTGTGCAAACAGGAGCTGCTGTCTTCCCACCCCACATGCCTGCAGCGAGCCCTGTGACCTTGTTGATAGCACAGAAGCAGCAGCATCTCCGTAGCAGCCACCTTGCATGGCCCTACAGTCAAGGAGTATGTTTGTGGATAGAGTTTCCCACCTGGGCCATCTGGATTTTGTCTCTGCCTCAAAATTCCTGTGTTGAAGCTTCACCCCCAGTGTGACTGTACCTGGAGGCGGGGCTGTCGGGAAGCAGTCCTGAAGGTGGGGCCTGATCCAGGAGGACCTGTGTTCTTGTAAGGAGGAGAAGAGATATCAGGTCCCCTCTCTCTCTGTGGACCAATGTGCAGAAAAGAGACCCCAGGAGGATGCTGTGAAGAGAGGGTGCCACATGGACCTTGGACTTTGGCCTCCAGAACTGTGGGGAGACCATTTTCTGCTGTCAGTGCCTCCCAGTGTGGGCCATTCTGTTATATCAGCCTGAGGAGACACAACACTAGCCGAGTGTGATATTGTGTGCCCCTATAAGGCCCTAGGACAATGAAGCCAAGTGATCATGGATGGAAACTTCTGGAACCACAAGTCCAAGTAAATCTGTCTTCCTTTTAAGTCAGTTTTCTTGGGTATTTTGTTACAATGACAACTAACTGCTGTACCTCTATATGCCAGGTGCAATAGAGAGAACCACTGGGCATGGTGGTGAACCAGAAATTCCTTTCTCTCCCAGAGCTTCTTTTCTAGATGAAACAGAAAACCCAGCCGGGCGTGGTGGTGCACGCCTGTAATCTCAGCACTGGGGAGGCTGAGGCAGGAGGATCGGTGCGAGTTTGAGACCAGCCTGGGCTACAAAAGTGA